>CCAG010001945.1:0-46742 GCA_001077435.1 Glossina morsitans morsitans
TCGACACTTGACTGCACAACAATGAATTCCTTTTAGGGAATTCAAAGGAAAATATTTGTAAATTTTTTAAATTCAGAAAAGTCATATATTATTGCTGATCTATATAACAATCTATATAACATGACAATGAAAGGGCTTGCGATCGTTGTGCTGATAATAAACCGAATTAATAACAAAGAAAATTATATATCGCTTAAATTGAACCCATTTATATTCAATACTAAAGTGTTTTATATTTTATTTTTCTTGCAACATAATATGATCAAAACGTAAGAGTATGCACGTTTACCGCAATACATACAATGAATAACGCAGCATAACACGTCACGTCTACCCGTAATTTTCCTTCGTCCACAACGGGCCTACATGTATAGGCGACATTCCTTTAGTGGCTGGCCAATTGCAAAAAAATGTGGGGTAAAGCAATCAGAGAAAGTGATTATAACATTAACATAACACAATCTTAATAATAACATATTAGAAATATTACATAAGCAATGGCAAGGAGTCATTTGAATGCTTATAAAGTTTTGCAAACCATACACTAATCTACGGACTCCTTTTAACTGAGTTCCCAATTTAGTCTCTCGATAACAATGAGCTAAGAATTTAGTTGAATGTGATCCGAAAAGTAAGCGTCAAAAAACAGGAAGAATAAGAAATCCCAAAAAATGTCGTCACACCTCGTGCCTTTTCCCCCGAAGCGAAGGCGATCGAGCTCCTTAGTAAAGCCGTTACACTACTGCATTAGTGCAAATCTTTTGCTGTAGCTGTAGCTTAAGCTTGGAAAGACAAGCTATTCCCAATTTGCTAAAGCTAGTGAATAGGACACGGGAGCAACCAATTCGAAGCTTGCCTACTTGATTTTGTTCATTATGACGACGGATATATGCATCGTCTTAACAACACCATATTCGCTTTCTGGTCAAATGCGGCGTTTTCTCTTAATTTCGAAACGTTGGAATAAATTCGAATTTTGTTTGAAGAAATTATCGTATGCGTATGCTAAAAACTGATACCCTAAGTTTGCCCGAAGACGGGTCCCTCTTCAGATTCGCCTTAAACGTTTGACTGACGAGTGGTATATTCTCCTTAGCAGCTTACAGGGACTCAATTAAATATCTCTACGTTATACTTTATTGGTGTAAACAAGCGAGGACAACACGTCAAAGTTGAATGTAGTTTGACTTTGATATTGGTTGGGATGAAACTGCCAACTTAAGCTTTACAAGGTCGGCAAGTTTATCCGTAGCACTATTTTTGCAAATTATATGCGTCAGGCTATTTGTGGGACAAGCTACGTAACATTCGATATGGCAGACAAAACTTGAAAACTACATTTATAGGTTCAATTGCCAAGGTGTGATAAATCGCTTTTTCTCTTCATGTCGCTAAGAAATGTGCGTAATTTATAGCACCTATAATAGCCTAGGAACTTGCTTTAGCGAACTTTTTTTTTATATCCCTGTTTTATATACTCCTCATCTATTCCCATTATCTCAAGTGAATTCCTTTCACAACTCCTGCAATCACTTCAGATTTTCATATTTTCATATTTTATATTCTCACAGATAAATAGAAATATATATATAAAAATATAAAAAGTGAAGTATAAAATATATATAAATATATATAAATATATATAGAGAAAAAAATATATGCTTAAAGGGTTTTTCGACACATACTTCCAAGACCATAACAACATATTACGTATACGCACTATTCTTTGCTTTCCAGCATTGCCAGCAAAGTCGCCACATGTCTTCATATCCGTGAACTCACTCACTTTTTTTATATTTTCTGGATTCACTTCACCAATGCAGTGACCAGTAAAAGTCTAAAGTGAATATTACACCCTAGGAAAGAAATATATGATAATCTTCTTACTGCTACGACTTCAAAACAACCTTCGCCTTTATATGCAGACATATAACTATCTTTGATACTATTACCAAAAGAAATATCCCACCTTTAGAGTTGAATGCAAAGGATGAAATGCTCACATACACTTAACATAAAGCTTAATAGGGTTTGCCTTGAACGCCAACCTACAATTTCCACAAGGAACTTCTTTGTAAGCCGTTAAGTGAATAAAGCTCTATAAACATAGTTTTGACCTGAGGAAGTCGACTTTACAGCGTCTTCCTTTCCATCTCTCTACTAATCTTATTGCTTATTACAATTACCATACATTGAAAGTGGAATTGCTTTTGTAAATGAAGCTACAAGAGTTTTTTGATTTTTTTGTATAAATATATTTCGTAAATATTTGGCAAATATTCAAAAGTGAAAAATTACATTTAAAGGGCAGCATTTGAAATGGATTCCATACGGTAAGTCACTAATGAAGATTCTTTACTGTTTTAATTGGTTTTATTTTACAGAGAATGCTCTTGAAATATTTTCTTTCGTCGCAACACTTTGCACTCATATCATCACATTTTTATATATTTGTACACACATTTATCAT
Source organism: Glossina morsitans morsitans (assembly GCA_001077435.1). Lineage (NCBI taxonomy): Eukaryota > Metazoa > Arthropoda > Insecta > Diptera > Glossinidae > Glossina > Glossina morsitans. The sequence goes on from CCAG010001945.1 coordinate 2,471, forward strand.
GCACATGATATGCTTACATTCCAATAACCACTACCACCACCTACCCATACAAACGAGTTATTCAAGTTGCGTTTTTTTTTATTTTCTTTTTTTTTTTGCTTTCTTACCATTCTTTGTATCACACACTAACACTACAAAGCTAATGCTTACTGTTTAGTATATTTCTCCTGCATTTGCGATGTTTCTTCAGTGTCCGCTCAAGCACACGCCAGGGGACAATGTATTTTTCAAAACTTCCTTTAGGTTCATCAGTTTGCGATAAATTTTTTACATTTTAGTTTATTTTTATTGCTACAAACTTCGATACATTCTATGGTGAGGTGTCAATACATATAACTTCTCTCTTTTTCTTTCTATCTCTCTATATGTTTTGCAACAATGAGTAAAAGTGTTTCAAAGTAGAAAACAAAAAAAAAAGAAAGAAATGGAAAAACACTCTATGTGATATACTGCAAGCGATAGGCAAAAAGAAAATTTAATTTAAAATTAAATAAATGGAGAAAAGCAAAAGTGGAAAAAGTTATACCGACGGCGAAAAGCTTTAATGTTAGACCAAAGGAAAATTTTAATAGAATTTTATAAAACTTTTCGAGTAGAGATCCGATCGTGTAGTGTGTCTTTTTCCATGAACATTAAATGGAATTCTTGGAGAGTCAGTCTAGCAATAAATGACAGCTTAAGCAACTTATAGTAATAATAACAACGAAAGCAACATTCAATCACTTAAGAGTGAAAAGAATTGATAAAGAAAAGAAAAGCTGCCCACAACAGGTTAAATCATTCCCTGAAATGACAACATCTTAAGAGTCCTCAATACGTCATATGTTAAAAAGAAAAATGAGTAACGTGTGCGCATAAAAACTGTGACTTTAGCTAATCGCTTTTATATGTATGTCGAAAGTGAAAAACAAATAATCAGCCGTCCCTCTGATTATAATCATCAAGAATTGAAGAAATGTGAGGTGGAGCTCAATTCTCGCTTTAAACAACATTAAGAAAAAACCCTCCATGACAAAGCGGTAATATGACAACAATACAACAGTACGGGCTTAAAATCTGGTTTCTTCTTTTTAAGCAACAAAGTGTCAAAGATTGATATCAAACATGAGCTTGTTGGCGGAATCGATCACGACGATTAATTTGTCTTGTCTAAAAAGATTTCTTTTTCTTTTCTTTTCTTTCCTTTTTTTTGTTTGCTTTCAAAAGTTTTATTGTTTGCTGCGTTAAACATAAGGGCTAGTTAGCTTATAAGCTATTGATGTGCATTCCGAGCTCATGTCTATATTGTGAAGAGCATCATGAGTCGTCAATATACTGTCAGAAAGTCTTTTAACGATTAGATGTAATCGATGAGACAAATAATAAAAAAAAAAAAAAAATTCCTTTAAAAGAAAGATTAAACTTTGTCCCTCCTTTAAATTTAAATTAACTAATTATAACTCGAGTGTGTGTAGCATATTCATATAAAAGTCAAACTTGGTTAAAAATCTGTCTATAATATATGGCAAACTCTAAAATTTTATACATTTATTTAACGAAAAATCAATTCATAAAGACCACCCAATGTTTCATAAAAAAATGTTTAATTTATTGTCTATTTCAAAAATAAAAACTATTATTGTAAATAAACGAAAATTCTCCAAACCAAAGTTTAAAACGAATCTTTGATACTCATCGTCTTGACGAGAATGCAAGGTAAATACATCTAATACAAAGTAAAGGGTATAACTTTTATCTCGATTATGAAACCAATCAGAACCAATTTTAATATAGTTCTGATAATAGTCCGAGGTACACTTTAAATGAATTAAATGAATTACGTAAGTTTCGATTTTCTGATTCGTTCCTTAAAAATCAACTTAAGGCGTGAACAACAGTTTTCAGCTTTCTTTGAATTAGTGATAAATGACGAGGACATTTAGAAAAGGCCATGAGTAGATTGACGCATAATTTTCTGTTAATTGTGGAGCATTTATAAATTCCAGTTAAGATTTTCAGGGAGCAGTCGTAGTGCAAATTCTTTTGAATTGGGCAGTGTGGGAACCAGATGTTGACAATTTTTTGCATTCTTATACTTGCGAACGGCTCAGTAACCATTGAAATCCAAAAAGAAAGCGGGAAACCGATGTTTAAGTTCTTGCAAAGTCATGGAATGTCGGAATGTCCGATTTATGCACTGTTTTCGTTACAACTGGCATCTTATGAGTAGAAATTTCCAAAAGGAAGGCAACTGGATTATGTTTTGCTTCAACTTCCCGCCGACAAACTCTTTCACTTTACTAAGCAGTATATAGGCTTTTGTCTGCATCAAATTTTGCTTCTTGAAGAACATGTAGAGTAACTATTTTATATCTGGGTTAAGAATTTCAAAAGCTTTACATATCTACACTCTTCATAAGTTAGTTATTCGAACAGTACATTTTATGGACCTTAGCACTTTTAAGAATAACGTTAAGGGCTCAGTAGCTTTTCGTTAGTCAGCTAGTATCGTCGCTGCTCACTCTATGTTGTTGCAAGCGCTATACCAATTTGAATATATTTTTATAATCTCTTGGTTATTTTATAATCCGTATGGGTGTTGGCTGCCCTGTCAATCGTTGACCAACGGTGTCAACATCATATCGTAAGCAATTGCTTTGTTCATTTGAATTATGGTCTATCATTTGACAAGAACTAAAAACAACTCAAAACATTTATACGCAAATTAATATGTTTCAATTTATCAAAGTTTTTATTTGATTGTGATTGTGAGCGTAGTGAACACACCAAACCAAATTCTTTTTTTTTTTTTTTTTTTTTTTTGGTAGAAGGTTAAAACATTCATATCGTAACACAAATGAGAGAAGAATGAAGAATGAAACGAAGTTTCTGGATAAAAATGCACAATTCTGGCTTACATCTAACAGTAAATCGCAGGACTAGTACATAGATCTTATCTATAACAAAGAGAGAGTTGACATTTAGAATGTGCTGACCCTCAACCGATATCTGTTAAAACTTCATGTCAGTTCCAATGATTTCTGTTATTTTCAATAGCAATAAAAAAGTAGTTTGCAAGCATTGGCTTGAAAAGTGTTATGGAAACTCTTCTGCATTGAAGACTGCGCCATCAGCTCCAATGATACCGAATGCAGCATACGAGCAGAAAATGTATTATATCAGAAAGCATTAACAAAGCGAGAAAGTTATTTTCGGTTATCGAAAAGGGGACTTGCAACCATCTGACCATAAGTGAGTTGTTCTCCAAGTAGCTATCGCGTGTGCTCACAATGCACGCGATCATAAGTCGATAACTACGATGGCGAAGTTCGAATGCCTGGCACTGATATCATGTACTTTAAATCCGTCCCTCCGCGACTATTATCTGTTTGCAAATCACAAAAGAAAGCTCCAGGAAAAAATGTTTGGATCAAATGATGAATTCATTGCGAAAACGGAACCATATTTTGAGGATCTTGACCGATTGTTCTATAAGGAAAGGCATCAAAATGTGAAAGAACCATTGGAGTAATTATATCAGTGTCAAAGACACCATGTGTTGATGAATAAAAATGATGAGTTTTGCAAAAAAAACTGTTCTAATGAAGTTCCGGAAATTATTAATCAACGCATTATTAGAGTTGGCTGCGCATGACAAATTTGTGCGTAACGTAGGATGTTTCTGAAAATCAACTTGCATTTATTATTGTCATCATTCCCCAATCACATTTAATAAAACCTTAACTTATAGATATGTCGCCCTTAATCCATGCTTGAATAATGTAGCGTAAGATCGGATATCATTTATATGTAACGAGGAATGTTTGTAGATATAAATTAGAAGGTACTTTTAATTAAAATAACATTTTTGAAAAAACACTTACCGGGCCGCCAGGATTTAGTTTTAATATGATGATGTAATGACTCACCTGAAAAATTACAAGAAAAAAAGTATTAAAATTACATTAAAAACTTCAAAAGATAGTAGCGATCATACAGAAGTCAACGAATGTAACTTTAATTCAATTTTATGACGATTTTATGATTTCATTATGCAAGTTATTTCTTTATCTCAGCTAAAGGCCGTTGTAGATAGCGTGTATAAGAAGCCATGAGGATCTAGCGAAAGATGCTCGTTTTTTCTTTATAATGTGCTGTGGTATTAAGCATGGCAGTGTTGCGCCTGCTGCGTTAGTATCCTTTCGTTGTTTATTTAACATAACCTATGACATAAATGGACCGACATTTTACCACAGTCCTTAAGGTGATTTCGCCTTGGTAGCAGTTCTAACTAAATTAGCAGGACTGATTACGGACGCGTTCTAGAAACCTAGAAACCTTCATAGAAAGCTAGGCCTTGTTCGATAATAATAAGAAAGTGTACAATTTTTTCGTATTCGTTCGCAGTTTTTAAGGTTATGTCAATGCTTAGTCGGCAAAGGGAAATATTTAGTGATTTAAGCAGCAAATCCACCAGGCTACGGCCTCCTCCTCCCTCATCTCTCTATTTCTTTCTTTTTTTCAATTTTTCTCGCCGTCTCCGTATTACACAAATCGTAGACATGCTAAAAAAGGATTCATTCTTATTAAACCATTAAAAAAAAAATTACGACGTATTTCTTTTTCTTATAACAAACCAGCTTAACTACGCCATTACAGAAGCCTACCGCACTGCACTTTACCAAATTTTCACAAACTTAAGCCAGGTAGTCTCAACGCCCGGCTGGAAGTGCTGACGAGCCTGTTGTCAAAACGCTGAACATCTGTCCTGCGAAACTTGTGCAGTCGTACGGTTTCAAGGTGACCATATCGAAAAAGTCTGGAGAGGGGCCATATCGCTAAACCTGGGGTAAGAGAAAAAAAATGGTACTCTGATGGTTCAAGATTGGAAAATTCTGCAATTGGGGCTGGCGTATGCGGCCCGAGTTTTCGAAAATCCTTACATCTAGGACTTAGTCCCCCATTATTTCAAACAGAAGTTTATGCAATCTCTACGTGGCCGTTACAATGTCTAAAAAGGCATGGCAGGAAAGAGCAAACCTGTATTCACTTCGACAGTCAAGCTTGTCTAAAGGCACTGACAGAACATATAATAATCTCTAAGCTTGTGTTGGACTGTCTTCAAGTCCTGAATGAACAAGAGAATCACAATGAGGTGCACCTATCTTAGGCACCTGGTCACTCGGCATCGAAGGTAATGAAAGGGTGGGCTGTCTAGCCAACACGGCAGCCTGCAGGGTTAGCATACGTCTTGAGCCTTTCTGTGGAGTACCAAAGATCCGCATCAGAAACAATTAGCAAGCCATTAGAAGCATAGGCAGGCCAAAAGAAAGTTAAAAGATTTATCAAATCTTCAAACGTCTCATCATATCTTTGTAACGCCGAACACCACATGACGCTCCTTACGTAAGAAAGGACGGGATCCATAAGGACCGTAAAGCTGGAGAGCCAGGGGTGAGTATAATAGATGTTTTTAAGGTCGTAGCACTTATTGCTCATTACATTGCCAATGCCATTAAGGCTTCTACAACTCTTACAAACTTTTCGAATTTTTTTCGACAAAATTCCTATTCACGTCCGGCAACCACATATCCATAAGTGATAAAGTGTTAAACATAACACCAATGCTGGCAAGCAATGACTCTAACGTCATATGAATACGCGCTTGATTTTCAACGAATGTTTCAGCAAATCAACCACCAAAGGAACTCAAGAGAATATTGCAACTGTGCAAGGGTTGCGTTTCTAAGCCTTTACCGGCTTTACCGATCAAGTTTCATTCTCAAGGACTGAAGATATTTGTGATCAATCTCCGTGCAAAACTTTGCAAATTTTGAAAATTACACACATTGGGTGTAAAAATTTTGAATTGGAAAAATATAAGAATTTAGCGGTTGAGTAGGATGAACATCGTAAGTAACTTGACTAAAAAATGAAGTCCGAACGTATAGACTATAACTTTATAATTTGACCTCTAGATGATAGACAAGAAGAAGAAGATTTGTATTCTGGGTCGGATGGACCGTTGATAGATAAAACTGCCACACTTCTTCAAGCTGGCAACCCAAACCTCAATTTAAATACAACTTTATAATGGAGATATGATATGAAATTCATGCCAGCAACGTTATGAAGTGTGCTTTCTCTTCTACGAAGGGGGTTGAATAACAGGAATTTCGACTGTGCCGTTTTGCTTAAGACATTTTAGTATAATGCTTTGCATGCATCTCAGAACAATGCTTCGTACTCACTTTAGAACAATGTGTACATGGACGAAAGAGTTGAATTCTTAAAAATGAATGTCATACTTATGAGAAAAAAATTACACCCCGCGTCTTCGGTGATGAGTGCAAAACTCATTGAGAATTTCAATATGGTGGATACTGTGGAGCGCCGTAAGCCTTGCGTAAAACACTTGATCCCTGCATAGATTCTCAGGCGAACTAATTCTACTAGCTGCGCTCACAACTCCTTTATAGGGGAAAATATTTACATTACATATCACTATATGTATTGTTTTTGCATGCTGTCAACAGCTTTAGCAAGCCATTCATAGTTTGTGTATATTCTGATCGTTTTTTCTTTTTGTTTTTTTTTTTTTTTCAAAACTATCAAACATTTCCAACTTTTATATATACATATAAGAATTAAGTAAATTTATTTTTCTGGCTTAAAAGTAAAGAAACCTTAACACCAAAGTAAAATCATATTCTATAGAGGGTGTAAATATGTGTGTGAAGCACTCGTACACACAAGCACGCAAACATACAATCTGAAATACATAAAGTAAACAGCAATGCGCGTTTGTGATGTCTGTAGTCGCGCAAAAGGGGTTAAATGTGTTTATTTAGCTGTTTATGGACGATTCATGGCGGGGTGTAGACTGTTAATTTTTATTTCACATATATATACACTCTAGATAGCTGCGTATGCATACATAATGGAAAGTATATATATCCGTGTGTGTGTGTGTGTGTGTGTGTGTGTGTGTGTGTGTGTGTGTGTGTGTGTGTGTGTGTGTGTGTTTATATGCTTCTGTGCGTTCATGCGCGGTTAGGTAACTATGTATTAAAATTATTTTACTTCACTGCTAGGCGCGCAGATCTCACCTTTATTTGTGCTTCAAATAATAGCAATAACAACAAGAGCAGCAGCAGCAGCAGCAGCAACAAGAAAGAAAAAAAAAAAAAAAAACAGCAAACATTACGTTACACATAATAATTCAAAATAATGTGAAATTTGCATGTTACGAGCAGTTAACAGCTTTCATTTAGTGTCACCAATTCGTTTTTCTTCTTCTATTTTACTTATTTCTTTTATTCGAACACATTTCTTTTTCTTTCTCATATAATTTACAACAAATAGTTGCGAGTTAATCCCATGAAATGAGAAATAAAAAAATAATAAAAACAACAACAAAGGAAAAAAACTAAATAATGAAATAACTTAAAGGATTATTAAAGGCAAGGTAATCAGAAGCGAATAAGTGAAAACGGAAAAAAACAGCGGAAAAAAAAACAACTTTATTTATGACTAAATATACAAACGAACGTTAATATCTGTGAGTGAGTGATACATAGAAATCAAGTTTTGTTTCCTTTTCACAAAATAATTAAAGCTTAGGTGTGTGGTGGCTGCTGAAGAATTGAGTTCAGCTCTCACATCATTAGCTTAACCTGCTGCACTTCCTTATAAAAACTACTTTGCAAACGTCACACAATGCAACAAGAACAACAATAACAACAATCATAATAATAATAACAACTGGTTATAGTCGTCGAGGCAGCGGTATAAAACAAATGAAATTGACACCAAACATATTATCATTATCAGCAACGGCAGCGCATGGCCACTAACCCAACTAACCAACGAATAAAAGCGAACACACAACTGCTTGATAATCTATTTGATAACAGGCAGATAGTTACAAATAAATGTTTTTATAAAAATATCAAAACAGCGCTCATAAGACCGATACCGATAATTATGACTTTGCAATCATTTTCACTATACGACTATCTGTCTGTCTGTTCTGTCTGTCTGTCTGTCTATTTATCTGTCTATTTATTCGTCTACCAGTTAGTTGAGCTTATAGTGTTTGTCTTTGTGCTCTGTTTAACTTGTTACCAGTTTTTCTTCTTTTCAATTTTTTTAATTGTTTGCGCGCAAAAATTCTTCTCTACTACACAACATGTCATGTAATGCATTTCAAGCGTTGCCACCTGTCATAATAACTGTGAATAATTCTTTTTAATACGCATTTACCTCAAGTGGTGGTAATAACTTTTTATGTTACAACAAACAGTTTTTTAAGCATTTTGCCGCTGTTGCTCTTAATGTTGTTATGCGACTAGAATTCACACTTTTACTTATTCTTATTATATTTATGCCGCAGCTTAATACACGCACACACGCAAACACATATCGCATTGGAATGTATGTTCGCTTATAAAACAAGTTTACAGTTGTCAAAGACATTTCTCTGCCGGAATTATATGGAGATGTTTTCCGTTTTACTCTTAGTATGCCTGCCTGTCTGTTTGTCTGTCTGTGTGTCTGTGGCGGTATATTGCGTTAACTGCCATGGAACCCTAAATTATTTTAAACTGAATTAAACATAATAACTACAACGAGGTGAGAAAAATTGATGCTTTGCTGGTTGTCTGTCTCACCGTTCAGCTAAAGTAGTTCAGTAAGACTTTTTATAAGAATTGTGTGTATCAGCATTGGAGTGCAATAACAGGTGAGATAAATATCAATAATTGTGAAAATACTTTACAGCTACAAGATAAAGTAGTTAAGCCACAGCTGCATAATCCTTAATCGTTAACATTAAGAATATGATTGCCTGGCTTGGGAATTTAATTTAAATCTAATAAAAGCTGCTTTGCGTAAACCTTTACATTAATTATCAGAAACGTTATATGTAGGTTAAGATGAGACCAGGAATGCTTACTGTTCATACTGTTATTAATATCTTATCTTTTTCTTTTCGTCTTTTGTTTACTGCAAGGCCGCTTGACGTTTGCAGACTTTGTACTGCTTTTAGTATTCCACCTCAGTTTATAGGGAAAACATATTTGAAACATAAATATCAGGATGGAAAAAACATTTCATTGAATCTACAACAGAAGATTAAATTACTCCTCATTTTTAACTATCTATGAAGAATTTTTATTCCGGCGTCATCGCCCTACAACACAAAAACTTGGACAACATCGAGTCACGCCGTCATTCGTTCGAGCTCTATACGAAACTTTCCTGGGCGCGATTGGAATACAGCGGTATTGAACTCATCCACAGAACAAAAGAACAAAAAACGCGAGCGGAATATTTCGTATTGAGAAATGCCGTTCGATTCCACACTTTCGCCGTCTTCGCAACTCTTAGTGTTGCTCGAACATTAGGCCGAGCTTTATTGAAGATCTCTCGTATAAGGATGTATCAATCATTCGCAAATTTAACAAGAAATACTAAAGGGTGGCGTGACGTCAGTCATCTCGTGCTGAGAAATCTCGGCCTGATATCTAACCTCCATCATCTTAGAAACCTCTAGCGTTCAATAGGCACGACTTGCGTGAAGGCGTCTGTTAAACGAGCATAAAAATTGTCAAAAAATTTATCACAAAAATCCATATTGCTAAGGCGAGATCAGACATCCTGTGCTGAGAAATGCCCGGCCGCTCTCCCTCTTATGTCTTAAATGCACACAGTATCAGGCAAATTAAAGACTGTCTCCGTCTAAGTGAGCCAGTCGACAATATGGACAGCCCAAGCGTTAAGTATGAAATTAGCATGACAGCCAAAGCCGGTGTAACAATATCCATCAGGCTGTTTATTTTTGGTTGAAACTCTCAAACACTTATTGGCCTTATATGAAGTAGTCGTGCAAAGTAATTGAGTCATAATAATAAAAAGTGCACAACTTGTAGCAGCAGCGTTCAGAATTTGATAAGGAATATTTTCCCGAAATTGTTGCTATAATAACCATAATTAATAAAATATTACTTGGCATGATAATTACAAGAGATTCCAAATTAGATCTAATAGACTAAACAACTATTCTCACTTACTTTGTCAAAGAAGTCAGTATTTTGCCCGGGATATAATGTTCCGCCCAGCATACGGTATAATTTCCGCAATATCGGGTGATGCTATGCTAAGCATTGAGCGTCGGAAGACAAAGTCGCAGCGGACGAGAAAAGAAAGTCTCCCTTTTCTGTTTATGTTAATACATGTGGATTAGTCCGAGTAGTGTTGTAGTTTTTTCTGCTTCTGGCAGTGTGAAAGAAGAATGTCATAGTATGTCTCCTTTTCAATGCGCAATGACTAAGTACACAGCCATCCCTCCTTCACAATTCACGACCAACCTCTTCGTAAGCTCAGTTAAATTTTCGTATTTATCCTAAAAATTGATTTCACTCGCCTCTCACTCCATTATTCTTCTCATCTCTTTGGTCCCAGTTTCTTAGCAATGCTATCAGTTCAATGTACTGACTGCAGAACTTAAATTCTCCGCTTCAAGTCGCTTCCAGATTTTTAAAGGTGTATTCTTGTACTAAGCTAGAGACTAGATAATCAGCCGTAGTCTGCATACTCACCCATCGCAGGGCCTACTCTTTCTGCGGCTTTTGTGACATGATAACCTTGTTTTATAACAGAATTGACATTAAAAAGTTTTATTGTGACTTTCGGTCCAGAAAATCAAATTTGATACAAAGTCACTAAAACTATAAAAGAAAAACATATTGTTTTGTCTTGTCTGACTAGTGACTGTTAGTGTGACTAGTGTTAAAATACGACCGAATATGTTAACTTCCATTCAATGAACTTTTCAAAGATTCGTGCTAGCAGCAAAACTGAGAAATCAAAAACATTAACTTTGGTGAAGTCAGAAGCAAGGAACAATATATGCAGAGAGAAAGAGTTATTGTCAAGGGTTACTTTTGCGGAAGTGAAAGAAAAATGTTATGGTTTTAATTATCCTGTGGGCGTTGGAAAATTTTCCTTAAGCAATAATCATAAAGCAACATGTTGCTGCAACATGTACATAGTGTAATTGATGAATCATTTCACATATAAAGTATTTTTCATATAAAAAACTTGAATTAACAAAAAACAACTTTTATGGCTTGTTCTAACCAAACATGCATACGTTAACCATTCGTCGTAAAGGCAATCATATATGATGGCTGGTGTTAAATGTTGGCCACCTGAAGCGAAAGGGCTTGTTAACATTTTTAGCAAACGCATCTTAAATCATATTTATTTATTTATTTTTTTTTTTAACAAGTGTAAAAATATCAATAACAAAAGGGAAAAGAAATAAACGGATAAAGAAACAACATATCAAACATTTGTTTTTAAAAGCTTTTGTTATTGGAATGTCGCTTTTAAACAACGGACAATGTATTTATGTATGTATGCTAAGTAGAGGCAGCACACTTTTAGGCGCAGCACCAAGACCCTGAGAGCAACAGATATAAAAATAAAAAATATAAAAAAAAATATGAATAAAACAACCAACGCGCGATAATAAACGAACCAAACTCACAATTCTGTATAAAACGAAACAGTAAAACTGCAATGCAACAACAAAAATAACAAAACAGCAGAAACAGTAAGAAAAGCAACGGTGGCATGCTGAGCACTTAATATCCCGCTCTTGACATATTTATGATAACTTAGGTCATTTACGTGCAACCTTTTACGTTAACGCCAGCCAGCTAGGCACAAACATTCGTACAAACGCTACGACCAGGTGATATGGTGCAATGCAATATTATTTCGCAAAAAAAAAGAGAAAAAAGCATAAGAACAAAATATACATATGTATGACCATTGAGTATTTACCCCACGCAAGCTGTGTAGGCTCCTTAAATGGTTCCGTAACGTAAAAATATGAGAAAATGAAAACAGTAAAATGAACCAACAACATTTAAATGAAAAGAAATATATATATATATACATATATACATATATTTATATATTCATATATGTGTGTGTATATGTGTTTTCTTTATGTTTTCAAAACTATAAAGCACACGCACGCATCATAATCATCATCATCTTAGCACTGAAATGAACGAACGTTTTCTCGAGCAAACGTATATACCCAAATACACATACTCATGCAGAGCTTGATACATGCGTCATCATAAACTGGAGTCCAATACAAGAGCTCATGTTGTGGAGTGTGTTTTGTGTTGTATTCCTAGCAGGACATCATTTAATTGCGAACATGTTTTTTAACACGATCTTCAACAAGCCAACGGCCAACGGCCAACGGCCAACGGTCAGAGAGTTTAAGAGAGAGTCAACTCGTCTACCCACAAACAACAACAATTCAACACATTTCGTTGTTAGTATTTTGTGTTTTGCTAAACAATTTAGTTGGGCTCCCTGCTGATTGCAAGGAATTCAAACTTGTTAGTCACCGAATCCTCTATAGTTGGATAATATTTTTAAAGTCTAATACAGTACAATAACAAACTTGCTGCGGTCGCCTGTTTTTTTTTGTTTTTTTTTTTGAACAAAATAATGTTACAGTCTAATAAATTCCTTTGCACTTTCAAATAAGGATTAACTTGTTGGCAGCAGGTTCCATTCATAACATTTCGATTCGTTAATTTCATTGTTTTATTAATCTTCATCACAATTGTTAATTAACAAGTTTTATCGTAGCAGCTGTACGATTGAATTTCTCTCTCTCAACGATAAGGAAATTAATTAATAAATTTATAAGGATTATAATAAAACTGAGACGGAGCTGTATTTTTACACCCAAAAAAAAAAAAGTAAGAAACCAGTTTTTTTTTTTTTGTTTTTTTTTTATTTTTAAACCTAAACCGGCCATACACAGTCGGAGATCCAGGTATCCAGTCAGTCGAACAAAAGCGACAAATTGACTTTGGCATTATTATCATTGTGTTGGCCCAGAAACACATTTTAACGCATAATAAACCAATAAAACGGCCAACAGAAAACGTTAACACGTCAAGGAAAACGAACTGAAACCAAGCATGCAGTAAAACAGTGGTCATAAAGGAATGAAAAACGCTTTGGACGCTTCCTTCTCCTCTAAACTAAACATGTAAAAAATTATACAAACATCATGTAGACTATCAGCGCGTCAAAAGGAACATAAATTTTGGAAATACGTAAATATCTCTTACTTAACGTGAAAGTCTAATACAGTCGTACAATGTTTTTTCTTCTTTTGGTATCGCATGACAAGTCACTGCAAATAATAAAAAGAAACGAAGTCAAAAAAAATATTTATGTCCTTGCCCGCATTTTGTGGAAAACAACAACAACAACAACAACAACAACAACAACAATTAATATTACCACTGCTTAGGCAATTGTCCAATTACATGCACTAATAATACACTGAGCTGAACAAGTCATAGTTTTCTTGGAGTAATTATTTATTCAACCGAATACCTAAAGTCAACACAGAACTCTTATGGAACGCATTTTTATCACATTTTTAAAATCACTAAAACTTTTTTTTTTTTTTTTTGATTTTCATTTTCGCTTTTATAAGCTGATAACATGCAAACCATCTTTTTTGTTCCGATGACTATTGTTGTTCTTGTCGTTGTAATTGCTTATTAACACTCAGTTTACACAAATGATTGTAATAAACTTTGCGTTTTTTTTTTTCTTTTCTTCTTTTTGAACTGACCTTTGATGAAGGAAAGCGGAAACCCGAAGAGTTCCTCAATAGGGGCAGAAAACTAGTTACCTAACCATAACTAGGATTATTTCTGGGCAATTTGCGCACTTATAGCTCAACTCAAATGTCCTTCAAAATCTTTGTTTCTTATACCCTACACTTCTTGTGGTACAAAGGTTTGTGCGGATGTATGCAACGGAAGGACATGAGCTAGGCGATTCAACCGATTGAGGACCACTTTCCGAATCGATGCAAGCTTGTGTGTTCATTCGCATATGTTCATTTGTTGTTGTTGTCAGAATCTTTGAGACATTTTGAATATGAAATTTGGCACATCGACATGGTTTGGCCTAAAGACGCACCCTATTGAAAATGGTTCAAATCGCGCAACTTTTTCGACCCTTTCCCATATTTAATATCTTAGTTGAACAAGTTGTTATATAAATAACTGTAGGATGGTGTAGGGTATTTAATGGTGAGTAAGAAAATTGTATTCAGCAGTATATTGTATTTTGTGTGTGTGTGTGTGTGTATTTTTTGCCCATCACCTTTTTCTTGAAAGAAAAAAAATTATTAAAATTTTAGTGCTTTACAATATTTGGTGGGCGTGGCCGAGTTTTCCCTCTCTATACATTGCAGGAACGCTCGCAGAAAATATGCAGAAATTTTTATCTTTATATCGATTGTATGGACAGTATATGTGCAATGAGAACAAAAGTCCATTTTTTTTTCTTTTTGAGATCACACTGTTCATATTTTACGCGATACCAAAGGCATATCTCTCGATCGGTTTGTCTCCTTGTCTGTACCAATCTGTGCGAAAGAACACCCATGGGTTTCGTTCAACTTGAAGTCAACAGCTTTATTTTTCAGCCACGGAGAAGGTTTAGCACGAGCAACACTCAAACGCGAATGCTTAAAACGACTCAAGATCGATAATATATATACTTTATGGAGTCTCTGAAGTTTGCGTCTGTTGCAAACGTTATAACAAAAGTGGTTATATCCCCACGGTAGTAAAAAGTGTAACCTTGTTATTTTTTTATGACTTGTGCTTTAGTCCCAGTTCTTTAAGCATGCTTTTTAAATGATAGATCGCACGGAACCACAGGTCGTTAAATCATTAATATAGCACTGAGTCTAGGGAATCTCTTTGAAATGGTTTTGCCAATGACATGAAGCTATGCCTTCTAATAGCAAAAGAATGTGAATTGAAATGGATAGACGGAAAAATAATTGCCTAAAATATATGAATTTAATATTATTATGAATGTGTATATACCACAGATGCATTAACCTTAGAAAATATTTTTGTCAAATCGTTTCCTTATGGCCTCTACTTCATATTGCACAATTTTCCCGTTCGAAAAGTGTACGAGAATGTCGCTAAAGAGCTGGACACAGTTAACTGCTCAAATAGTTGCGATTCTAGGAGGAGTTAATTCGTTCACTTGTTCCGCTAATATTTTTCCTTTCAAACAAACTAACCGCGAGACTAACTAACTAATGAAAAGAGCATTCTTTCAAGACAAGGCAACGCATTAGTATAAATAAATGCGTCTTTGAGACGTTCGTCTCCTTGTTTGCAGATCTTTTTTAAAGTTTCCCAATTCCCTTTTTCTTCTACTATTCCGCAGGGAGTAGAACTGTAATAAAATGTAAGATAATTTCCAAGTGAACCCATCTCGGATAAGTTTGTTATGTGTTTTCTAAAGAAAGCAAATTTTGAAATGAAATAATTGCACATGTACTCCATACGCAAATGTGCTGATTATTTTTGAATCAACGGAGAAAGCAAATAAGTGAACCTAGCTGGTTATTAATGAGTATGAAAGCAGTGTGTATCAAATAATTATCCAATTGCTTTGATTTTCAAAAAAAAATTCAGAAAAAAAAATTGTACTTTCTAAAAAAATATCTGTTCATATATGCATATATATCCACATAACTTAATCATTCATCACTCCTGCGTTCGCTGTCATCCGATATCAAATAATTTTAGTTTTTCATGCGTTTAACATATGTTAATAAAACCACAATGTTAATGGAAAAGAGAAGAAAAAATTCAGGGAACTGAGAAATAATTAAAACACAAAAGTTAAGAAATTAGCCAGAAAATCAAATTTATTTTTTCTTTTCTTTCAAGACTTTTTTCTTCATTTTACAAGAAATGTTTTCTAAATCTCTTAACGTAATCGTTATTTATCATAGGCAAGCGTAGCGAGAAAGAAAAGAGTTTGACACTGACGCAAGCACTGACAACTTCATTAATAAATATTTTGTAGTTGTCATGACATGCTCAATGAGCTTGAAATAAACAAACGCGCACACACTCATACAAAACTTATACACCGACCCATAATATCGGATCACGAAAGAAGCATATTTTAAAACTTTCCTCAAAACAACAACAACAACAACAACAAGAATCAATTTATACATAAGAGGTGTGCAAATGAATTCTGCCCGTTACAGCGATAATATTCAACTTTAGTTAAAATCCGCTTCTTACAAACCTTAATAAACAAAATATGGACTATCGTTATCTATGGTCGTTTTTCTTTTATCGGTTAGCTCCCGGTTGTCCAATCGATATAGGGTTCGAGCCGAAATAGTCGTCGACCCCTTTTTCGTGCATCCTCAACTTCACACGTCTACTGATTCGGTATATACTACTGCATCGATCTGAGCCAATGCTAATCGGAAGAGACCAGGTCTGCAAAGTATGCCGCGGTCGGGAGATGTTTCCAATCGAAATTGAATTTTACTTCTTAAATTGCTTTGGGCTGCAGGCAAGCGGACGTATGCGAATTTTCATCGTTTTTACTACAACAACTTTTGAAAGAAATCTCGCAAGCCATTTTCTAACCGCCTGATAGTGTACTCCGTTGTCCGTACCTTCAAATGCAGCGCCATAATTGACATCCATCTCCTTACATTTTCATATATATCGAACGGCAGCTTACGAAGAACAGTAAATCGATACACCCATACAAACACCCATGTCCACGTTACCTCTATCGAAATTTTTGGAGGAAATTGACTCGTCACGTTCGTTTTATGAGGCAATCCATTTCAATGGGCCGAATTCAATTGCACACCTAACTTGTATATATATATACATACGTATGTATACATATGTACGCACATTCATTCATTCAACTTTTTATATGTCTGGGGCTTACATAGTCTCACTTAAGTGACAAGTGATCTTGCGGATGATTTTTGACAGCTACAACCTCTGTTCAGTTGATGCCTTCACAAGTTTCGTTTACTTCATCATTTGTTTGTTTATATTCAATTTCGAGTAAGTTACTAATTCCTGTTGCTATTGTTCTTGTTGTTGAAGTTCAATCCGACATACATATGTACACTGAAGTTAATGTGTTGATAGTTAAAGCGCTATCCCTTCAATTTCTTAATGTGATTTAGTCAGCATTAAGGAAAAATGTATTTCTTATAATAATTTACAATAAATAATTTATTCAAAGCGACCTATAAAGCATTCTTAAGTATTACAAATGCAAAAATTTTTGCCTTTTCAAGTTTCTGTTTTCATTTTGAATTGAACTTTTTTTTAAGGCGCACTTGAAATTTATACACTTTGAAATTTCTAAATTTGTTTAAAAGTGTGGTTCTTTTATTCACGAGATTCTATATTTACTTACTATTTACAAGACCTTTTAATTTCGAAGTGCAAAGGAAAAGTTCTTTGAAAAATGCAAACTCTTGGATTTATTGCAAGGAACTACAAAAAGATCTCCGCATTTGCTGCTGATTATGAATGGAAGTGGAGCGAGCAGGGCGCTCTTGTAGAGCCTTTTGTAAGTACACTTAACAATTGAAAGGCGCACTAATTGCGAATGGTATAGCGATCGTAGGCCGCGGAATAGGTAAGGATATTGTAATGGCAACCGCATCAGTAACACGAAACCGTCGCGAAAAACACAAAAGCAGATGTGGAGGATGCAATAAGCTACAGAAGGCATTACAAGCTGTATTTTTAAAAGTTATTTCGATTAAATTTCTTACTCGAGATAAAAGAGGAATCAGTCAAAAAGGAGACTTTGTTGGCAAAAAAATAAGGGGCTTCCTACACTGATATGCCGGCTAAGAATCGCGTGTTTAAAAAGCAAAAGACAATCTATAAAAATTGAAGAGGGATTAGGATAGATAAAGTAGAGTTGGTACATAGACTAGTGTATGGTAAGTTTAGGGCAAAGTAGGGTTAGGTTAAGTTAAGGGTTATGTCTGATAAGTAGATAGATAAGCGAGTGTAAGGCAAGTTTAAGATCGTCTTGAGTTAGGGCGGGGTAGTGGTAAGTGTGGTATAGTTGGATACCGCTGCGATCGATACTAATAGGCTACGATAGGTGGGTCTGTTCTGAAAGACAAAATTATATTTTGATGCGGTCGTTTCTGGTATATAACGGTGGATTCTAATAGGATCT
Organism: Glossina morsitans morsitans; assembly: GCA_001077435.1. Taxonomy (NCBI): domain Eukaryota; kingdom Metazoa; phylum Arthropoda; class Insecta; order Diptera; family Glossinidae; genus Glossina; species Glossina morsitans. Next base: position 20,582 of record CCAG010001945.1, read on the forward strand.
ACATTAATGACGGTGGATTCTAATATCGTCGATTCTAATAGAGAACGGTTTATTTTGATAGGTTCCACTGAAGCAGCATAAAAGGAAGAACTGCCCTAATATGCTATTTCTTTTGGTTGAGATTTTATTATATAAATGATGTTGAGGTAAGGTAAAGTATTTCACTAAAGTTCTGGTAAGCATCAACGTATATGAAGATATCGATTCCACTACTGTTGCTGAACAGGAAGCTACTTCTTAAGCTGCTAGATGGCTGAAATAAAATTGATCTGAAATAACTTTGGTGACAGTGCTCTGAATGGGGTTGCCAACTATCCACAATTGAGAAACAAGAAATAAAATTATATAAAATCGTGCGTATTCAAAATTCGCCGTAAAGCAAACGTAGTGTTTTTTTATTTGTCTCCCCAGACTACCTAATAAACAAATTATAGTTTCAATTTCAAAACGATATGTCATGGGGTTCTCTTGGGTATAGTATAGTAATAACAAAAAAAAACAGAAGAAAAGAAAGAAAACAACAAAAGTAACTATAAGTAGAGTATCATTCGTGAAGCCCTTAACACTTTATACTTTATGTAAATTAGTTTAACTTCGTTTTCATGTTTCACTGATTCACTGGGTGCGTTCATTCATTCACTTATAACAATTTTGTGATTGATGGCATTTTTCTCTAAATGGAGTGTTTGAGCTTCGATGCGAGTGGTAAGTATTTCCCGAAAGAATATTCATTTTATCTTCCACTTCAGTGATTTTCTTGTTTAAATTTACAAAGAGTGTTAACAAGATCATGTTTTATAAAAGGTAACAACAAAAATATCAGAAAGCAGAACAAATGATTCGAGCAACAAAACGGTACTATACCAGTAAACTTGACATGTTGACGTAATGAGTTTAGGAAATATGTAAGAGGAGTGCGTGAAGCAAATCTATACATATGTATATATATACGTATATAAATGTGCATACGAGTAAGAGAAAAAAATGTATATGGCTATCCATTATATAAGTAAGTATATGTTCTGTTCGGCCTTGGTAGGTAGCATATGCTATGTTTTACATACTGCCACTGCCACCGCTGCTGTGTTCGTTGCCGTCGTTTCTACTATTCTATGGCATATGTTAATTTTTGTTATTTAGATTTTTTTTTTTGCTTAATTATTTATTGACACAACCTAAACATTTTTTCTATACATTATATATGAGAAACAATTATTAAATGTTATTATTATATTATATATCTGTGTAGAGATATATATATGAAACTTTTACTTCACTATGTCTTTCTTTCATTCTTTATTCTGTCAGTTTTCATATTTCATCACTGTTGATGATTAGTATTTTAACTGTTAATGAACGTGGCATACAACACGCAAATGTCGCATTAGTGAATTAAGGCAAGTAAAGCGGTATACTATACGGTATACGTACATATAAAAGATATATAGAGTGTGGTCGCTTTTAAGACACAAACGATCGAGTTCAACGTTTTGAATGAATGTGCAATTAATAAAGTTTGCAGCTCATTAAAACTCTTATGATTGTCTTTCAACGTACATCCGTCCATTTACCTTGCATGCTTGCCAACGCTCTTTACCAAAACTTTATTTATGATAAGCGATAACATTGACGGTTACCAGAGCAAGTAGACCGAACGGCTGCCGGTGCCACTCATATGATGACAAAAAAAACAACTAAAAAACACTTGTTTCACGTTTGCAGCTTGTGTGGGGTGTTGAGTTGAGAAGTTTCATTAAAGGCCCACTGCCAATAACAACAACAACAGCAACAACTCCGTTATGTAGTTGTCAGTTGGTTTTATTGTATAAGCGGCTTGATGTTATTTGTATTGTTGTTGCTGTTCAGTGGCCGGTAATCAGTATGTTTTGTATACATTTATAAGGCATTACGTTATATATTTTGGTTGATCTTCAGTGTTCGTTTTTTTTCATTCTTTTTTACATTGTTTCAGTTTTTATTAATGAAAGACCAACTAACTTAAGACATATGGCGTGTAAGCGTATTGGTTTAGTCGATTTTAAACTGATGAGTGAATTGCATGAGTATACAATTTATGCATTTGCGGGTCTTGCGGTTTACACATTAACTTTTCAAACTTTATCCCTCCCCAGCAGAGCAATAAGCTTTGCACAGTTGATCTTCATAAGCAAAATAAAAGAATAAAAATTAAAATTAAACATAACTAACAGAACATGCCATTTCTTCGCTTACTAAAGAAAGAAAGGTATGTTGGCAATGTTGACAGATTTGTAACCAACGATTAGGATTCATTCTATCTGGATTCGAGACCGTTTATTTGTTGAGCTCATCGTACACGATGTGTAAAATTTGTGTCTATAGTGTCTTGATCTAAGATAAGATTAAGGTTTCTTCGATGACTGTAATGTGGCTCATTATGAATTGCTTTCGCTGGACAAATCTAAAGACAAATAGGATTTTTTGAGTGTTACAAAGTTGTAGGTGTAATGAGTGCCCAGTCTGTAAAGCCATAACACTTATATTATCTATTAAGCACATCCCCTCGCTTCTTTCTAGCCATCCTCTGGTCGTATTAAAAAGAATATATATATATATATATTGATATAAGTGGTTGGTGAGAAGTTATTTACTAGAACTGTCGTTAGGCAATGGTCACCTTGAGACATCTTCTCAGTCTACCTACTTTGTCCAACTCTTTTACTAAGGATTCAGACATTTCGAAATCTCCATATTCGCATGATTTGTCTTCGTCCATGTTTGTGTGTAACTTCATGTTAATCTCAAAGTCTCGATTGCACAGTATGAAAATCCGCGTACGAATAACCGCATAACAAAGACCGAATAAAGAGAAAATGCGAAAAAGATTCTGTAAAATAACCGTTTGTAAAATATCTCGCAAAATGCAAATAGTGCAGGAAAATACATGGCCGGTATAAACTTATTCAACAGGCTGATTACATTTATCGGTTACACGAACAGAAGAATTCACTTGTCGTAAAGAGCATGCATCTCACTGCGCTTCACACAAGTTCCGCACTAACAAATGAAATCTTCATAATTTAAGTTTCCCGTTAAGGGTGATTTTGACCATTTCGTCCACGACTCTTCTCTGGACCGGTGCAAATTGCGTCACAGACCAAGTGCGTCATAAGTGAGTGGCGTCATAGGCCAATTGCGATCTAGAATAAACGCAAAAATAATAAGATAGACCTACAAGAGGACAAACGGACGGTCTGACAAGTTCAAATCGATTAAAAGAATGACTCGGAATCGTTAGGTACAGTAAAAGGTACATTTATTTCGAATTTTGTGCCAAATAAAGGGCTTTTGCCGACAGTACACTTCCTTCGCCAGAACGATATAAAAGAAAGTCTCTTTTGCATCCTATTCTAATTGGGTATGAAAAGTGGATCTATTGTGAGAATCACAGGCGTAAATATTGATAGATGGACACAGGCGTATCGTCCGCATTAACTGCAAGACTAAATCACAAAAGAATGTCGTATATTATTACCAGTTAAAGTCTGTTGAAAGGGTTAACAACATGAGCTGCCTACAATAATTAACGTTTACTGCTAAAAAAATGAGCTGAATATCAAAAATCGCGACACAAACACCACACATTTTGATATGACATTCATCCATGCATCAATAGGCAAAATCAGCTGGCGGGTAAATGGAAGTATTCAACTGGGAAGTGCTAGCTTATGCAGCTTACTCACCAAAATCGAGAACTTCCGATTGCTACTTGTGTGCATCGATGGTAAAGGCACTTGTTAAGCAGCACTTCAGTTTTTACGAAAGTGGCACGATGCACACTTAGGAAAAATATATAGCTAGCGAGGGACAATACTTTGACCAAATGATTTTTTGATCATTCTCGTACAATGACAGTATATTTCTTATACGAGAATTCCGGTTTCACAATTACATATCTGGTAAGTACATAAAGCTTCAGCTATTTTATTCTAAGTAACGTTATGTTACATAGGCTAAGCCTATGATAAAGTTACGTTTACATAACTCGTTAAGTTGGTTAGGTTTCCCATGAATCATATTACCATTCCCATACTAAATGTATTTACTAAAGAGAACCGAATATGAACGAGTGAGTGGTATTTAAAGATTCGTTCTAAGCCGATTACAATATCTTTTTTATTCGTACTTTCTGCAGGTAAATGATCAAAATATGCATTTTTAAGCTTTATGTTAACACGAACGTAATATTTAAATAAAAACAAAAGTTTGTTCCCCTCTTTACAACATTTCGAAAAACTCCTTTTAATATAATAACATTAGACCAGAAAACAATTAAATGTTCATTTGGTCAATGACCCATACTCTAAGATGTATAAGCAAAAAAAAAAAAAAAAAAGAAACTAAATAACATGCATAAGTAGATATCTTTGTTGTATGCATGCATTATGTGGATGCACTTAATGATTTCAATTATTCACATGATAATCTAACGAAAATCTTTTCAAAGAGTTAAACAAGAAGTATTTTTGCCAATGATGGACGATTACAATTGTAATGCTGTTATTATTGTTGTTATTGTTATTATATTATTATTGTTACTGTTATTGTTGTGGTCATAAAATCAATTTGTTAATTGTATCTTGGACAAATTTACACTTCAAAACCTTCTTAATCTCTATTTATTTACATATGTACATATACATACATATATATATATATATATATGTTTATATATACATATATATATATAGATATTAAAATCATATTTCTCAATTTAAATACTGTACACAAAGAACAAACAACATTCGTACAAGTCCAAGCGAGAGAAGATGAAGAAGAATAAGAAGAAGACGAAGTTTATATGCAATAAATTGAGTGAATTCAATACGTAAACGTATATAGGCTTATATTGCATATCCACATATATGTGTTAAAGATAATCTGTATCGTTTCGTTACGTATGTGCATGCATTTGTATGCATGATGCTTATAGGCTTGCTTAAGTAATTGAGTATGTATTGGCCACAAACCACAACAGAGTTGATTTGCTAATTGCTGAAAATGTCTTCAGTTTGATAATCATTGTTTCGAAATTTTGACATCTCTTCCGTTATTATTTAGGGAAAATCAAGATGCTGATCCTAATGCTGATGATGATACAGATACTGATACTGATACTGTTATTGATGCTGATGCTGATGCTGATGCTGATGCTGATGCTGATGCTGATGCTGATGCTGATACCGATACTAATAAATTGTGTTTGTGCGTGCGTGTGCGTGTGTGCGTGTGTGCGTATGTGTGTGTGGAAAGGATATTATCACATTTAAGATTCATGTTCGGTTTGAAATTGATTAAAATGTTTGTAAGAATTAATAGAAAGCAATATTTGAGAGATTTTCTTACAAGAAAACTTGACCACATATTCTATGTTTAAACACTACTTGCCTTCACCTCTTTTACCTTCAGCTTTATCCTGCCCTTTAGTCTTATAATTTCCATTAGTGGTAGACTTATTAAATGAGTTCAGCTAAATAATCATTATACTTAAGCTTGCTTTTCATAGTCAAATAAGAAGGTTTGTCAGAAGCAGTTGCCAAATTTCCGTTATAATAATAACAACCATTCAAAGGACGACACTTGGGTTTTAAAAATGTGACGTTTTGTCACAAGCTACACTTAACCATACCACACCATAATTTTGTGGTATATTCTTCCTTTTGTTAGCTGGTTTGGTTGACAACTAAACCATGGACTAACATGCAACATGATTTGCGGTCTTTTCTTATATACATCTATATACATACATATATATATATATATATATATATATATATATATACATGTAGCATATATAAATGCATTGCCTTGTATACTATATAACAATTATTTGCTTGTGGCTTGGTTACCTGTGAGCAAATTACTACATTGTAATTATATTCAAATTGATTTGTGTTTATAAGGCTTGTCTTCTCTCGTATAATTACGAACACATTAAACTTTCATATTATAAAAGTGTAAAATTCCGGCATTAGCTTTGATTTTCTGCCAAAACTCTCAACCAACTAATCTAACTTATTTAATTACTTTGCGTAAGCATTTGTCTTCATAGAGATTGTACATATATATGCATAGGCATCAAGTGCTTATTTGCCAGCATATAAGCGTTGATGTGACAACAAAGATGGAAACGCTAGTAAAACAGTCACAGTTCTATATGTGATTTTTCCAACAGTCTGCCAATTCTTTGATCTTTGTTAAGAAAAATGTATGTTTAAATATAATTAAATGTCAGGCACATTATCAAAGAGTGACAATAACAACAACAACAACAACAAGAATAACAACGACGACGACAACAACACCCTCTTAGTTTTCAAGCTAAACTAAACTAAAATTAAAAAGCACATGTGTTAGAAAAGCGCTACACATACACATAATTGCATTTTGTTCGCTATTGTCAAATATGTTTTCACAGACACTATCAAAAGTTGCAAGTATATTAAGTTGTCGACGTTCGTTTGTAACATAACATATGTCGTACGTAATCCATTCGCGCGTACCCCCTGAACCCTTTTCAGATGGGATTCAGGATTTACAAAAATAATTTCCAAAACTTTTCATATCCGGTATATATAAATTATATCACGTTCTACACGCTTTTTTTGCGAGCGATCTCTCGCAGCTATACTACTTCTGCGCCATTGTCTTCGATGCTCTTGGACCTTGGCATAATGTGGGCTATGTTGTGCTTATGTTTAGGTATACTTATTGCTAATGTTACACAGAGACAAAAATTATTTGTCCACCAATCAAGTCCTTCGGCTTTCTCATCGTTCTCACTTACGCCGCCTAGGGGTGTCCGCGCACGTGTAACCTTTCAAGTAGACCTTTTGATATTGCCTTTATACCAACTCCCCATTATGATGGGTATTCCTGGTATTTTTTCACCATCATTTTGCGTATCGGTAAAAAAAAACCCCACGATATAGAAAGTAAAGACATTATTGCTTCCAATGTATCAATGAATCTACACGGGTTTTTTTAAGAGATCGCTTGTTTGCGAGCATTTGTAAGACTGTAAGTTTCCACGAAGTGTACGGAATATAGTTTTTAGGAGCTCTGAGCAATGGTAGAGCTTTGTACTAAAACTAAAATTAATCAAATACCGATAAACGTCAGTTTTAGTGCTAGTTTCGAAATACTGCTGAATAGTTAGAAGTAACGAGTGAAGAACGATGGACGCGACAAATTCTCGGAGGTACTACTAACGTTGAGAATAAAGCCGAATATCTTTCGAATTTCAAGACGTACCATTTCAACCTAATAAAACGATTGCACTGGAACGTTATTTACACAGAAACAAATGCAATTGCTTCGTTTATTAAAGCAAAAATGTCTGTTCTACGCGACTAGCCATTATGCGTTGTTCTTTTCGGAATGATAACATATGGCTTCATATTGCAAAGCGGGTTCAGGAAATGCTTACAACATCGAAATGGTAGTCGCATTATTCACCAGACATTTTCCCTTCTCATTAGCACCCCTTTCAACCGATGACTTATTGTATGGCTAAGCATCGATATACAGACAGTGGATGCTTGCGTAGACATACCCAAAGGCCTAGTTGTGCTTTCGACCAGAAAATTTCGCCAGAAAGATTTGAACAATGCGTGCCAGAGTCAGGCTTTGAATTTTTCACCACTTTAACTAGTCATGATTTATCTTCGTATCTTGTGTACCGGACACGTTATATGATATAAAGCTGACCTGGTGCCAGCCGTATATCGGATTATTTTGAAAATTCCGTTAACTCTAAGCTCTGAGATAGGAAAGTTAAGTTTAATGCGTAATCTTCTGATTGGATATTGCACATGAAGAAGCCAGACTCCCGCCATTACAAGTTAAGAATTAAAAAATCTTGAGAGAGAGAACATAGATATTCAAAATGATTTCATTCCAAGCTTGAACAATATTTAAGCAATAAAAACGAAATTCAATGAGTGTTAAAGCGTTGCATAACCTCTGCTTCGAATTAGTTTCAAGAAACTTCTATTAATTCGTAATAACAGACGCGTCCATGTTTGTGTATTTAAATTCACTGGCAGGTATTTGTGATTCGTTCCAAAGCCTGTCATTAATTTGGCTAATACTGGATAATTAACTTTGTAGTGTTATTCCACGCGTACATCGAGCAATGTAGGCGACAACACCAACAACAACAACAACAACAAAAATAACAATAGCAATAACATCTATGACAACAAACACGATATAACAGACAGCCGCACTCTACAAGTCGTCAAGACATAAACAAAATGTCGCCGACGACATTTTATTTCGCCAGATTTTCGTTAATAATTTTTCATTGCAATCTTTTTTGCTTTATGCCTCAACGTTACTCGCAATCAACGAGAGAGACGCATATGCATATTTACTCGGAGAATTGAGGTTTTGACACAATTAATCACCCAAACAGCTTCCTATGCAATTACCCAGAGATTTGTGTATATGTGCGCGTTTGCATGTATACATGTATGCACTAGAATTGCATACGATATGCTCGGTATTGTCGACGTGACAAAAATTTCGCTTGATTTTGTCTTAATTAACGCCAAACGCTTCAATAGCTATAAAATATGCGAAATGCTGAAGATTGTCGTCGCTACAATGTGTTGTTTGCTGTTGTTGTACTTACTTGAGCATATGTGCATGTTGTCAATGCCGTACGTTGATGATAATGATGACGATGGTGTGGTGTCTTGTTTTCCTTTATAAAGGCGGTACAACATACTTGTTTCAATTAATCGGCTTTTTTATTAAGGGGAACCGAATCATGTTAAACATAAATTTCAAATACGCAAACGCATATTTCTTCTGAGCTTCAACGCATTACCACAACCTTTTGGCCCGTTGTTGTAGTTCGTTTCTTTTTTTTTTTTTTTTTTTTGTTTCTTTGTACTTTTGCAGAGTGAACAATTTGACTGTTTAGTTATTGGATCTTATGCTCGATTTTCACACATATTTTGACACCCAAAAAAAAAAACAGATTACTTTTTTTCCCTTTAAATTTAATTGGACCACACAAGCATTCCTCGCTTTGTCATTTCATTCGGTTTTTAGTTGTTCTTAAATATTTTCGTTTAAGACTTTTTTTAAAAGATTTATTATCTGTTTACGTTGTTGCAAGAACGCTTTTTCTTATTTTTAATGCAACAATAACGTGTTACTATTGTGCGTTTTGTTTTCTGCTTAGCTCGCACAGTGATAACAAGAATTTCCCATTAAACTACGACAAAATATTTTTGAATTTTCCCTGTAATTAATGCCATCAAGTTCGTGAACTTCAAATATTTTTCTATTTGATTTTTGAAAGATATTATTAAAGTGCCAAAGTTCTATATCCCAGGTATCCTACACATTTTATCTCAAATTAGGGGGAGGGCAGTGGTGTTTGTATATTTGTTGTAGAGCGTTTTTAAAAACAACAATTTATTTGTTGTTCCGATGACAAAAGCGTTTCTTAATCAACGCCAGCAAGTGCGAAACGCTTTGAAATGTAATACAAATAGCCAGAGAATAAATTGCAAGGACTAAGTTCTTAAAGCACTAAGACAATGCCATTGTGGCCAGATATTTATCGTTTTCAATGAGAGATAATTCCCAGCGGAGAGCAATGAAAAGTAAAGAAAAAATGTAAAATTTTCGGTTAATTTACATCAGCGTTGAGTACTTAATCACAGGCAGGCTGACAGGTAGGTGACTATTGACAGAAATACTTAACTCTGCGCTTAAACGATTTTAATTTCATTAAAGCGTAAATTTAATGTTTGTTTTACAGAATTTGAGTCAATTTGACCCGATTAAAGTAATTGCTTGTTACAAATTTCTAGAACATTTACGTATATTGGTTCTATTTATACAGATAACGTATATAAGACTAAGACTAAACATGTACCTATGGGTTCTTTTCCGTTTTTATATAACAAATCGTCCATGGTGTGTCTGCTACACACGTGTATATGGCGAGGGTTAGAAAGAACTGGGGACAGGTTGATAGGTAGTGCTGCCAACCCGAAAGTTATGTGCCCGAACCAACCAAATGATTAGTGAAGTGACGCACATACACAGCAATTGTAATTAAAGTATGCTCGACAGCAGCGAAAACTGAACCCAGGTTTGTTGTTTTGGATAGTCACGTTTCTTATCTTACTTATCTACCTATACGCTGTGCCTGAAAACATGGGCATTACTTTGAAGAATGCAGACTTTACGACTACGTTTTATATATTTATCCCTTTTTTTTTAATGATATTTCTCAAAAAGTTCCTCTGGAACGTGGTCCAAAAAAAGTGTTATGAGTGTAGTCGCGCATAAGTATATTTATACCCTATGCAACTAGTGATACAAAGTTATATTAAGTTTGAGCGGATTATTCAACATGCAGAAGGACTTGAAATAGACTAACATTTTATCATACGGATCTATTCAGGATAACTTTCTAAATCAATTTCTGAAGAGATCTAAGGTTGTCTGTCCATCTTGTTTTCTTGTGTTCAACCTACAGGCCATAATTTTTTTTAAAACTTTGATGAAGTTTGAACACTGACGTGTTTTGACGCGAAGATGAACGCTGTTAAAAATGGTTCGAATTGAATCACTTTTTCGATCACTTCGCATATAACGGGCACGACCCACTATAGTGTTTTTACTTTTCAAATTTTAAAAACAACATGCAGCAGAAAGCAAAAACATTTCCCTATTGGAAGGAATTTGTCTTTCTTTTATTATTAGTAACATCTACACCACCTGTAAGTAAGGTATTAACAAATCACTATGTTTGTAGAAAATTTTATTTCAATATATCAAATATTCATGTCGCTCAACAATTTGTGCTCTAACCCTAAACCAGAAGTTTTTAATATAAGCACGCCATGTATTTTGATTCCACCTGAAGATATTGTGAAAAAGTACAATAAGCCCGTAAATCGTTTTGTACGTTTCTCTAGAATTCAATCAGCAGGTCGGCTAGGCAATTAAACTCCACATAAGCTATCGCAAACGGTTGACTAACTGAACTCAATCGCGATGTTCATTCCCTAAAGAAAAAACTTAAAGAAAGTCGTCTAAGATTATTTATGACCCAGTATAACCGATGTCAACCCCAATCTAATAAATCATAAAATATTATATAAATCCAGTAAACGATTGAAACATTTTTAGATATTACAGTAAGCATTATAGCATGGTTGTTTATGTTATGTATTACATAAACATGTTATCTGAACATTGGACTCTGGGCTTAGTTGTCGTTTTTAAAGCCTTCTTTTCGACATTTAAATGCCGTACATGTCAATGTGCCATTGAAAGCAAAACCAAATAGAATTCAGGAAAGAAAATGATTGCCATCATATCATATCTCGTTATGGCATATCAAGGCAATGAATTCGAATTTGTGTCCTTGAGTCCAAAACCAAATAGAATTCAGAAAAGAAGAAGATTGTCATCATATCATGGTAAAGCTTGTTTTATTAGGAAATGCCTGAGCACTTCAATCGAAATGATCGACATTACCTGATATATGCAAAGCTTCGGTTTATATTCTAAGATCAGTTAGACATTTCTGATGATTAAATTTTTCCTAAATTGAAAAACCTTCCCTCGAAATGCACTTGCGTCTCTCCTAATTGAATAAATCTTTCTTGCAATTTAATTTGCTTCATCCATTATCCTGTTATTCGTCAAACTTAGCAACACTGGATTATTTGTGCTTTAAAACCATGAAGGAATGGCTCAGTTGTAAAAAGTATGCCAAAAATGCGGACGTAGTCTGCATGCTTGATCGATATTTGGATGGCGACGGTTCCCATTGTAAACAAGAAACAAGAACATCAATGTAATTGAACATCGCTAAGAAAGACATACCGAGCTAAAAAAGGGCAGTGCTGAACAGGAAAGCTATTATTTTCTATATATTTTGTATTTGTGTGCACTAAACGACTATAATCTGTTTAGAGCAAAGAAATCAATTCTAGGACACAAAGTAGTCCTAAGACTATCGGCTCGAGAGCAAATATAATTCGCTAAATTAAATATTTAAGGCGAGAAATTGTTTGCGAACAGCATTAAGGTACATATTGATCCTGCTTCCAGCTGTCTCGGAATAGAAGCATACTTGAAGAAAGTAATATATAAACGTAACGGTGAGACTTTCAATGTTTACCAAATTTAAAAATTTGATTATCAGGTTCAACGATTTCCTTATTTTTAACTTTACAGAAAAACACAAACAAAAACAAAGAACAAAAAGTGCAAAATACAAAACATTATAATCATCTAACGTAGATACGTGTAAGAGGGGAGTAGAGCAAGGGTTACAAAAAAAGTGCGAAATATCACAACTTGGCACTTAAATCAGTTCCATGCAAAAGTGTGGCAATGGAATTAACACAATCTCGTGTATAAAAACAACCCTCCGCGCTTTCAAAATAACACTCGATGCATAAATACATACATACATACATATACATACATCTATATATATATATATATATACAGAGTAGACGCCTCTTTTAGTCAACCAGGAGGAAAATAAGCAATTTATAAAATTTTTACGCTAAATAAATTTAAAGAAAAAACAACAACAACAACAACAACAACAACGAAAACTTTACTTTTGGCTATTTTAAGTTTAGAGCGTGAAATTTTTAATTTCGGTTTTGTGATATTTTTAAGAATATTTTTATTTATGCAAAACATTAACAACGAGATAAATGAGATACGTTTGTAGTAAGCCGGGTATGAAGTAAAGAATTGATGAATGAAAGGAAAGCTAGTTATATACCGGTTTTAATGCGGCAATCATATCAATCTAGGTGAGATTATAGGACAATTTAATGAATTATAGCCGAACTGTACTGGCTATTAATGAACAGATGACTGTAAATAGTAATTTAAATGCACTTAGCCGCTTATTGTATTTTTATGAAGTTGTAAATGATGAAAATCACTTTAACATCATCTTTTCCGAAGCGACTTCACTTCAATATGAAGGCATGCAAATCACTTTGCAATCTAAGGCAGATACCGTTAAAATTGCCGTTGAAAATACATTTAATTATTGTATAAGAAAAATGTTCGTGTGTGTTTGTGTGTGTGTGTGTGTGTGTGTGCGCGTTTGTAAGTGCTTAAAGAAGGGTAAAAATAAAAGGCAAAGAAAATCAGAAACGCGCAAGTAACGATCAGTGATGAATATCGTTTTATTTTCATATCTCCTTTTCTCTTTTTTTTTTTTACTTACATAGCTATGGCTGAGCAAATCATTTTCTGCGTCACTTATTTTATTCATCGTAAATATTGTGTATTGTGACAACTTAGAAAAACAGAAAATGTAAAAAAGAAACAGGCCTTAGCTAAAAAAAGAAAAAAAAAAAGAGTCAATGAAGATTTGCTATTGAAATGATTTATTTCTATTTTGCATACATAAGAAAAGATTACTCTACCAAGAGAATGTAATGGGATTTGTGAAGTTGCTGGCTGGTTGGCTTGCTTGCTTGCTTGCTGGCTCTGGATGCTTGGATGGGGCAATGAAGTTGCCAACATTCACAAATGCGCAATAATTACAACACATAATCATTATAAAAAGAGCCAGTCAAGTCAGTCAGTCAGTCAGTCAGTAAGACAAACTGTGACAAGAAATGATCGCACAAGCAGTATTCAACATCATGATCATCATCCAAAACGACGGTAAAAGCAAAAACAAGAATATAATTTAAATGCATTTCAGGACGAACCATAAATGCCCAGCATCAAAAATCACACATTACTCTATAATTCAGAACACATGTATGAATGGAGGAAAATTTATAATATAACTTTTGATTTTTTTTATTCATTCTTCATAGGCTGTGAAGAGATCCAAGAGATATATTTTCTCATAAAATTTTAAATGATTCTAATTCCTGCAAGGTTCAGCAAAATACATATATATCGCGTTTAAACAAACTCGGCCTGTTACCAGAAATCATACAGTGTAAAGTCAGCATTCTTACTATCTACCTTAACGTGAAGCTAGTTCTCGGCTCATAGAGTTTACGTGATATCAGTTTTTTATAGACTTCGTAGACTTACACTGGCGCTCTTATAGAATCTGTTACTCTTAGCACTCTCATCTGTCCCATACTTTCTTTAAAGGCCTTTGCAAGCATATGATATCTGCGTAGATTTCTACATTAGAACACTCGAATGGAAATAATATTTTCTCTGTAATGTACACTTGATGCTTTTCCCATATTCCCAGAAACGACCTAAAAGCAATCTTTTCGAGTCACGCATTTTTGAAAACTATTAGGATTAGTAAGGTCGCCTAATGGAAACTATTGTGTCATTATGGTTTTCCAAACTTCTTAATAAAAGTTTTCCGGATTATCTCTTATTTGGGTTAATGTTTTCAACACAACCAACTACCCAATGCTGCACAATGCGCATGCCTTAAAAAATAATCCAAAGAAAACCAAAGGCGAGGATAATTACAGTGAAGAAAGATTCACGATCGACAGCCATGATCAAATGTGCAGCTTACGGTTACCAGCTTTGCCTTGAACTTTGAAAAACTGACCCTTCCTTCGGTAGCTCAAACTTGAATTGCCTACCGCCGAATCAAACTGGCTCTGTGATATTAAAAATGGAGTTTATTTCGAAAAGAGTATCAAAATTGACCTAAAAAATTTTAGATATTTAAAGGAACTCCTGTCAAGATATAGTGATTAGCCAGAATGAACGAATTTTCGGGAATTTCCTGTGGACACTTCAGGAAGTTACAAGAGACGAGACAAACTATACATTCTCCTTTATTTTGCTGCTTAATATGGAGAAACTCCAAAGTAAGAAAATAATGTCTGTATATACGTTCGCAGGCATATAGGCATGTACATGCATATGAGTTTCTGTTGTTCTAGCTCAAGGCATATGATGAATGGTAAGCGGAAGAATTTCTAGACATTTGCAAGCAAGTTGGAAAAATTATGTACAAATGTTGGCATTAGTTGTTATTATTGTTGTTGTAAGCTAATAATAATGATTATCTGGAGAGTGATCATCATCATAATTCTTGAATGCTGAACAGTAGCGGAGTTGACAGTTGCTTAAAGCATCAACGTGTGTCATTAATCGAACAATTAGCATAAGCTCGTACTCACCTCCTTTCCTCACATCACCTAATTGCACAAACACAACAACATGCACAACCAACGCATTTTACAATGAAAACAATTAACAAAATCTTACAAATTATTATTATTTAAGTAAAATCATTAAGTCAATGGTGGACAATAGCGCGACAAAATTTCCTCTAAAAATTTCTCTAAAATATTTCAAAGACCAGTTTTTTGGAATAAAAGGAAATTTGCTTTAGATTAATATTTCAAACTGTCATTAAATGTATTTTTTTTTTTTTTAAATCACTCGCACATTGCTGTATATACACAAATAGATATATAAGTTAACGACGCCGTAGTCGCTTTTATGGGGTGCGGATGTATGTTCACTTTATTGGCAATTAATTATGGCAATGTGTGAACAATTTTAATTGCATCAATATTCCAATAGCAAAAGCACTAACAAAACAAACAAAATTATAATTAATTTTTATTTTTTCTTTCTCTGACTCGCTAATCCGTATGACAAGTTAATTATCATCGCACAACTTGTGTTTTCATTAATGTAGTTTTCCGTGCATTTACATCCGTAATTAACGATTCTGCCATTTTTGTTATTACTTTAATCTTTTGTAAATTTTATCTTTTCGTTTATTCGGCCATCAACTTACCTGAAATATATAAATAAATAAAAGCAACAAATCGCTATTTAATGAAACTCAAAACGCATTACTTAGTCTACCATTGCGTTGTGCTTACGCCCACACTTACTTCTATGACCGTGAGGTCTTTTCTCAGAGTTCTTTCAATTACATCGCAAGCGATGTCAATCTCTTTCCAATCACTATTGGGAAAATGGTTAATGAGATAATTGTAACACAATCAGCCCCACAGCCTCCTTTACAGCTAAAAGTATGAAACACTAGGACATATCAACCACTAAGTGCTGAGCAAAGGAGGTACTACCGAATGCTTATTTTAGATAATAAAATTTATGCTTTACCAAGTGATGAATTTACGATTATTTAGTATGTCGCCCCGGAACCGCTTCTGCATTACCTCGTAATGTATCCGCACAAAGCAATCAATTCTCAATCAACTGAGATAACGGACGGAGATTTTATCTAGTCTCATCTCTAGTGTGGTTCCCAGGAAAATTACGCTTTTATTCCCATTTTCCACACCTCTTCCCTCATGACTTTCACCAGATTCCAAAACGTTATAACAAGCAGAGATTTTACTTCTAAGCACGGCGATAGAACGCGATATGCTTCGCGTCGTATCAGACACAAATTAGTATCAATTTCGAATACTAAGTAATACCAAGCAGCAAGAATGCTTTGATTTTTCCAAACTTTTCCCACCGTTAACGACTAACTACAGCAAAACGGTAGAGATCATAAAACTCTGTTAGCAAATCTTGTCATGAATTTGAGAGCTTGCGAATTGTTTACCTGTACTTGTTACCTATATCTTACTTATATATTTCTAGCACACATTTTTCGAGTTGCCTCAGCATACAAAGAAGAGGATCGGCGATCCTCTCAAGCGACATTCAGCAGTCTTGCCACGGTGTTACTTTCGCACCTAAATTCTCTAAGCCGTAAGTCGTTGAGAGAGCCGCTGATGTTGTGGTTAAAGTCCCAGCAATGCTAGTATTGTAATAATCTTCTTATTATATTTGCCTTGCGGAGGATCCTTAATGTACTGTACCTTTAATTCTAATGCTTCGCTTATCTTTCAATTTCATCAGGGCGAAATCAATCTTAGACCAATCTTTGCTGCGAAGTGTAACAGTAATTGGAGTCATTATGTCTTGTGAACTGATCGAGCCTATTTTTAACTAAACTAACTAATCGTAGCCATCAACTAAAATGATGCGTTACTACCTTCGGTCATTTCTTGCTGCTGTAAGTGTTTCAAAAAGAAGCTATAACGAAATAACTAGAATGATAGATGGAAATGACAAAACCGATCCTTAAGCTTACGCTAATCACGGATGCATCTTCTTAAGGCGATCTCTAAGATTTAGTTGCGTTTGTTACGAACAGCACCACACATCTAGTATAATCATGTATGTTAATGGCACTTATAAATATTGCGCGTACTTTCCCCAGTTAGGAATTTAAAAAGGTATTTAAAATTGATTTACAAAAAAAAAAAAAAAAAAAATTAGTAAAGAAAAATTACTTCTCGAAATTCATTCGTTAACTCTCGGAGATTTTCTCTTTCGTATGCAAAATATAAATTTTGATTTATGTAAACACTTAATGTTCGCATGGATCAGCAGGATGATCATTCAATGTTTCACAAAATCAATTTAACAAAAATTTAAGCCTACAAGCACTACGGACATAAATACATACAAAACTCAAACACAAATAAATCGACTAAATCGATTGCTTAAGAAAGACACTAATAACACCACAAGACGTCGTTCTGTCTGTTGAAATATGTATATATCGTATATACGCAGAATCAAACTGGCATACGCAGGGAGATTCAGTGAATCGTATTAGTTTAGATTTCTTTTTTTTTTTCTTTTTTCCGAATTTTATTTATGATAAAATATTGTAAAACATTAATACGCTGTCAACACATACATTTGTAGCATTTGTTGTTGGTCCCCTGTATACATACGCCGCATATGCGCAGGGAACACGTCCAGTCTCACAAATATTCAGTTCATTCATTTCATTTATGGCTGGCAGGCAGTCTTCGAACATTCGGGCTGATGTTTCTGCTGCGGCTGTAGACGTTGTTGCTATTGTTGCTGCTTTCGCTTACGTTGACGCTACCAACAACATTCAATAACGTATTTGTAAAAGAATCCTTTCGTTTTCGTTAGTTGATCGTTCATAATTTACAAAACACCAGATCAATTGACATTTTTATACTTGATGCGGTTTATATGAGTGTGCGTAAATGCATGTATTGGTAAGACGTTATTCATGGACATTGAACTTTTGGTGCTCAAGCAAGTGTTGATGGACTTGGCTGCTTTAACAGCTTTTCGACTTTAGCATTGCAATCCACGATCATTAACGCAACCAAAGCAACACAAGCAAACATGCAGACTTTGATGCTTACATACGTCTACCTATATTTATGTATTTAAATTAGCAAGGATTTAAGAATGACTTTTTTTTGGATTTCAAAATATTGAATATTTGTTTGCTTTTCTTCAAAAAAAGAAAAGATGCCCAGCAGGTGACCATGCAAAACAGCTCTCTTCCTTACCTGATATACAAATGCAATTATAATTATTCCGCAGACACATACGTAGCAACATGCATACGCACTTACATTTATTATTGACCGTATGTACAAAGCTAGCGTATATCCGCCTGGTCAGGAATGTATGTCTTGAAAAATGTCATGTTCAAAATGCAGACAAAATGGACATACAGACCCACAAGTCTTCACTTTTCATCTTACATTCTGAATTTCTTCGAGGGAAAATTTAAAGAACACATATAAATAACCTGAGGTAATTTTTGGGCGTTCAGCAAATGCTTATGTCAACTCGTGGCCAATCCAGAACAGTTCTTAAATTTAATAAACGGGTTTCATATTTTTAGCAAAACATTGGAGTTTACTTAAACTTTTAAAATTTTTCAATCTTAATACCGGACCAATGAATAAGTTCGCATTATTATGCTAAATAGGGATCAATCTGCTACTACATGGTGTTGAAAATGCGACTTCTAGTTTTTGAAAGCATTATTTTTACATTTACGTGATGATGTGCGAAACTGTTGTTGTCGAAAAGAGCTCAACCTGGTACCATATGGCGTTGAAAAAGCGACTTCCACCTTTTGAAAGCATTATCTTAACATTTTATGAAACAGTTTCGGTATATCATCACGCTGAAGTTGAAAAGATATTGTTTTGCAAACTTTGAATATAAAGATTTCTCTGCTAAGAAATTGCCATTAACGGGAAGATATATTTGTAATTTGAAATCTAATGGTGCTAACGTTTAAGGCAGACGAAGGGTGCAATCAAGTCCTAGCAACGTGATTTATGAACGATGGATCTCAGACGGCTGCGGTAAATCGTAAGATGCTCCAACAGCGCCGTTAGCAGGATACGCTAAAGGAAACATTAATCCAAAAATCTTTATATAGCGATTTTTAACTAAATAAGATGCGACGACGTCAGGCAAAATTCGCTTAAGAAATGTTAGGACCACTAAACAGAGATGTGATATTTTCCGCATATTCACCGGACGCTACTTTTTTTGATTAACATGGTTTTCAATTATTGACATATTGTTTGGCCAGCAAGTCTTCCATTCTTATGATGTCAACGAAAAATGACTTGTGTCGCAGAGAACTAGCGCCCCAGAGCCTGATATTCATGTCCTTCCTAAAAGATGGGAAAAGAAGTAGTGGCTACCGGTCACCGGATAAAGAAAACCATGCTGCCAGTTTTCATTAGTTCTATAAATTCAAATCCCGAGAAAACTAAACCCTACAAAAATTCGAGCCAAACAAAAACAAACCAAAACTGAAGCTTCTAAGTCGTCACATAAGTATGGATTCTTGAAGCAGATGAAAACTATAAAACTAAATTCGCATAAAGGGATTTGGGATATTATGAAGTGATTTCTGTTGAAAAGATTATATAAAACTTGTGGCCGATTCGATCAGTCGAAAGCTGTCGTTGTTTAAAATTAATCAATGGCCACCATGATCTAAATAAGTTTCAGCCTTCTATCTACATTGTCTTAGTTCGTTTTCAATAAGGTATAGACAGGTAGATTGCGCTGTCTAAATAGACTATCGATATCGTGTAGATCAAACACGTTTACGCTTTGTGATGGAGAGAGAGAGAGAGAGAGAGAGAGAGAGAGAGAGAGACAAACGGGATGACAAATATTAGAGTGCCAGTTCTCACCATGCAGAGTATAATTTACATATATATATATATATATATAGAAATATATCCACCGTATAGCTAATCTCAGGTTCCCACTACCTTGAACCTTAATTGCCAACGTGATAGATAACACACGTCTACATTACAACAACCGAAATAAACTTTCTATCTGTGTCCGCCATAAGTCCTAATTTCTCGAAAACAAGTATATAGAAAATGATCGTCAACTTACTTAGTTATCACCTAAGTAAATATATGTCCACATCAATTCTCCGTGGAGATATAAACATAGCTAATCAACCCTAAGACTTCTTCTGCTTATTTTAAAAGAGCTACAAGCGGAAGAATACAGCTAATCCATCTTTAGGTTATTAGCACAGATATGATATAAAACAGTTTTCTTCTTGTTATTAGTATTATTATTGTTCTTATTAGTATTAAATTAAAGCAAAATTCCTACGTTTCCTTGTATATGTATGTTACAATATAATTGAACTTCTGCGCTTCTGAAAGCCTAGTCATATTCATACAAACGTATATCGAGCAATACGATCATGTAATAAGTAGAAGACTGGTCTTTAGAAGATCAACAATTCAATGCAACGGATACAAACGTTTAGATATGCTCAGATATTGAAACGTTCGTAAGCTCCGTAAGCCGCTTGATCGCAAGCAGCCTTGAAATAACATAATATCTCCTTGTTGTTATTGTTTTTGTTATTTTTATTATAGTTGCTGTCTCTGTGTATCAAAAATTACACAAAACATGCCAGAGATTACGAACTGTCAGTTGAATGTCATGCCTAAGGAACATGCGTCATATGAAGTGTTGAACTAATTTAACAGCTGTTGAAAAACAGCAAAATAACATAATATTTTCTTTGCTTTGCAAAATTGGCCAACACAAAAACAAAACAAGAATAATGTGCATGCAAGAGAAAAAAAAAAGGAATGCAATTAAAATATTTGAAGAAAACAGAACCCAACAGTACAGAGCAGAGCAGAGCAGAGCAGAACAGAACAGAACAGAACAGAAGCCAACAATCGACAGCATTATTACAGAATTATGCATGGCAATCATGAGCTAAATGAGAGACGATCTAAAGCCTTGACGGAGAAAGAGTAACAGCGAATATGCCAAGAAAAGAAAGACAACAATTAACTGCATATTAGTGCTATAATTATCACGTTGCCAATGAACAGCAACCGAATGACTGACCGATTAACCAAACTTTTTCCCCAACAATCCATCAGCCTAACCGATCCAACTGCAAAGCTGTGATGCCATGTTAATAACAAATCTATATCACTATTCTTACCGCTGCCGATATTAGCCTTACATAGAGAGGCTTTCGCTCTTGATGTCACGAACTGAAGATGATGTTAATGCTGATCACACTGTAATTAGAAATTGTATAGCATAATTGTTATTGCCAATAAAACGCGTTGTATACGTAAGTTAGGACGGGTCGACTACTAGGCAAGCGAGCGAGCGAGTGCGCACGGAAGTATGCAATTTCATGTTAAATATGTTATTCATATACAAGAGCGTTAGCTGCTTAACAACGATACTCCTGTAAGAACACGTCCGATCTTTGCTTAGCATTTATGTCTACATTCACACTTAGTATGTATACGTGAACATAATTATAAGTTGCTCTACAACATGCTCTAACATGCTGTTGTATAGCAATGTGAAGTATTGTCAATCATAACACGCTAACCAGGCATGAAAGTATATATATATATATATACATATATATATATATGTTAATATTTTATGTATGTGGACTACATGTTTATCAAAATATTAAAAATATTTCATATAATATTTTCAAAAAGAATCACTTCATTACTATACATTCAAAAGCGGTTAATAAAAATTTCTTTTTATAATTCTTGTCTGGTTTAAGAATTCATACGTTTAACTGAAGATTGAAAAGCTCTAGGATGGTTTCTTCTTTCTCTTTGTTTGGAGAAAGATTTGATGAATTTTTCTTATAATCTGGACTCAACTTCTAAAAAATAGTGAAGATTTTAATAAAAAATCGAAAGTATTCTTAAGTTCAATTCGAAGAAAAGAACATAAGAAATTTGTTCATAGGCTTAAGCAAAAACAAAAAATTTGAATATTGAGGATTTTTGGAAAATAAGTTAAAAAGACTTCCTGAAAATCACGATTTTCTTAAACCAAATTAAATAAACTGAAAATGTTAAGCAAGTTGCTATTGATACTCCCTTTGATATAAAAGAAATGATGGAAATAAACCGGTTCGATCTTCTTATCCTATATGTTAGACGTACAAAGAGGTCCCCTGTGTTGAAATTGTTTGGTTTAAAAAATCTACCTGTGGCGTTTCTTTCTTCCAAAATTTTAACTGTGGATAGGTTTGACATTGATGTTCGTACGTTATAAGTTCAACTTTGCTACTCATGCATAAATGCTACATCAAATCAAAACGTAAGATTTCGATTTATAGGCTAAAATTTGGAATTGGTCAAAATGACTTTCAAAACACTCTAAGGCAGACGCCACAGTAATTATTACTGTTTCTTATTTCTCTAATGTTCACAGCTTTTGAAGTGTTGCGCAACACTTAGAAAATTCATCGCAAAACAGTTATGACCTTGCACCCAGAAAAGACGCTTGTAGGTTTTGATAATACAGCAATTATTCGTACATTCGAGTTACACACGGTTAAGATTATCAATTCTAAAGCCCTTGTCATACAGTGTCTCGCATCTTTTGACCATCAAGTACCAAAGCCATCCCAAAATCCTTTCTCATTAACCAAATGGTTGTGTATTCTTGTGCGATCACATCAGTTATACCTATATCTCGTATCACAAAAGATAGGGTACAGTCAAGATGATCTTTGTGGCACGTGTTCTTGGGACTATCACCCAGATTCGACAAAACGTCGAGTTTAAGATTATATTAACCCATCCTCTATCCCTTTACAAGTCATTTATAGATTCTTTAAAAATATATTCCAATACGTAATAGTTGCTCGCTTGACAACCACTGTCTTCTTTTATAGGGTTGTTGCAGATGAAACTGATAAAAAAAACAAAACAAATTTTAAAACGTTTAAAAAATATTCAAGTCAAGCAGAGGGCTGAAAAAAGAAACAATGACGGCAACAACAAAACACATCCTATGCCAGCAATTAAATGCACGTTATCTGCTCAAAACTTTAAAGCGTTGATACATAAATCCTTTTGTTAACCTAAAGCGTAACATACATACAAAATAAAAAATATATATATATATATATAACAAATTTTTTTGCATCTCACTTTTCCCTCCTCCACCCTTAGCAACCAACAACACTAATGTTAGTGTTTTAAAGTTTGAAGAGAGATTTAAAAAAAAAAAAAAATTCTATGATATAAACACAATAAATTTCAACAACTGACGCCATCAAGTCTCTTATTTTTGTCTTTTTTTATTTTATAGCTGAAATTCCGTTTGTTTCACGTGACTGGCAAAAGTCGTGTTAAATGGCAAAGCGAAAGAGTTTCATCAAAATTTTGCTTCGGGTGGCTCAATAACTTTAACTTAAAACTTGAGCACATCTCATCCCCCCCTCCTCCCTTAAGGCTATTTGAATTTTCTCTCTTCATTATCCTTCAGTCTTGAGTTTTCTTTCTTTCTGCAAATCTGACAAATAACTTTTTAAAAAACTTTGTTTTATAAATTTAACGCTTGTTCATACGTTTGTTCTTACTTATGCTTAGCATACCCCCCATTGCAACAAAGAAAAGTACAATCCAAACCTACTATAACGTATAGCTATTTTTAAGCAAAGTAAGATTTTCAGTTGAGGTAAGCATGTCTGTCCGTCCGTTCGTCATGGAAACACTTGTGTGATTTGTAGGATAATTACGCTGGAGCGCTAAAACTTGCAACATAACTTCTTGTAAAATATAAACCTGACAAGTGGGCGTGGTTTCTTTGCAAAGACGCCTAAAATAGCCACAACAAGGAAAAATTCAAAAAAATGCAGGCCACGGCAACTACACAAAACTTCAAGTAAATATTTAGGGGGTTCAGGGCAAATATGATTCTACTTGGCCTGCTTAACACGCCCTTGATTATTCGAATATTTTGTAATTTTCATATCTTCATTTATGCTAGTTTTGCTTTAGCTTTCTTGCGAGGCGAACATAACTTTTACTTGTGTTTTTATACCATATCTACGCTTTTTTTTTCCGCAGTGTACAATTTCATTTTGAAAAACTTTTCGACGCACTCTTTTACAAATTACCAAAAACTTTGGCTATCTTTCTTATTCTCTATTACCCTTACTTTAGCATCAGCGACATCGTCGTCATCATCGTCATCATCGTCAGCATATCCGCATTTGTTGTCAGTTAACCAGCAGTCGGTAAGGCCAACGCCTCATCGAGCGTAGAACGAAAGAGAAGGCACTTCTTCTTTTTTTTTTTTTTTCTATCCAACCGTTATGTTAATGATTGTGTGTAGAATTCTCCTGCTCTTATTCTCTTTTGATCCTAGATAATAAGCGAGTAAAAAATATACTTTATGCAAAAAATAGTAGAACGAAAAAGTTGTGAAAACCATTTTAATGAAATTAGAAAGAAGAAAAAAAAAAAAAGTGACAACAAAAGCAACAACATTCCTGCTGCCATGATTCACATTTCAACCACACATTGTAGAGCGTGAAATTTTCGACTCATTTAACTCGTTGTTGCCATGTCATATCATAAAATTAAATGACTGCCATCTTGAAAAAATAATAACGGCACAGAGAGATGAGCTAGAAGAGCATCCAACGTTCATCCACTCAACAACAACAACAAAGAAAAGAAAAACGTTTAGAAAAACTTAATGAACTTAAGACAAAAAGTAACCAAAATTTTGTTGCCTTCCATCTCTTTTAGTGATAACGTTTTAATTAAACGATTTTAATAAAAATCATAAAAAACTATACTTTCAAATGTTTACTTTAACTATTCATAGACGAGCATAATTAGTCGCAGTAATGCTTACTAATAAACAACTAACTAATAATGAAACTCTATACGAGTTTATTACCCAGAAATCCCTTCAAGCATAATTTGCCACAAAATTAATTTTAAAAGAAAAGACAAAGCAAAAGGATTCGCTTTGTCCATTACCGCTAGAGTACGGTATTAGCGGTTGCACAAAGAAATTTTTGGTGTAAATGCCTTAAAATCATATAAATCTTATGATGAAACTAAATTTTCACTTGCTGGCTTATACTACTACTATTGAAATGCGCCACCGAGTGACAACTGTGTCAGCTACCGTGCGCGTTATTTTATAACGTTTGCCACAGCATTCATACATTTTACGCGGCATGGAAAATAACTAAGCTACCGGAGTTTAAAAAGGCAATTCTCTATAGCATCGATATAATAGCATAGCTTTTATGCATTGCAAAGTCCAAAACCAAACCGGCTCAAACTTCTTTCTGCATAAAAGAAAAATAAAAGCGTAACAGCTAAATAAATTATCTTAATGTTCACATTTGCATTTTCCAATTTTTAGCACCTCCGGGGGTCATCAAATATAGAGATACAAAAACAACAGCAATAATAACTTCACACTAAACGAAATTTGATGCAGAGATTTTTGCATAGCTTTACCAACCTTGTCTGCAGTTCGAGTCGAATCTCTGAATATCCACCTCAGTGCATTAATTAGGTTTTTTTTGAAAATTATTGACAAACCATAACGCAATGAAAGTGTATCCCGCGATTTTTAAGGTAATACATGCCCAGCGAAGAGGAAAATGGATTTGGCCAAATCTCTATGGCGAAAAACCAGTTGACAGCTATACCTACGAAGAGGCCTATATAAAGTTTCCCCTACCGATATTTGTTTACAATAAGATCTCCTATGACGTAAACACAATATCGCAGACATTCAAAATTATGAATTTATTCGAAAAGGCATGAATGCCGATCACAGTGATGACCCGTTTATCGGAAGCACACACTACAAATAGATTCATTTAACCTTCAGCAAAATGTCCTTCCTAGGATAATGCGGGTTTGCTCACTTCACGCTCAATTTTTCATGCATGGAAATATAATAAATAAGGCAAGGTAACGCCGCTACCCATAAATTGCCGTAATGGAAAGGGAACTAG
>CCAG010001947.1:0-30432 GCA_001077435.1 Glossina morsitans morsitans
TGTTTTTTTTTCTTTAGCAAATGTCACTCATCTTTGTCAAAAACTAAGTAATATTTTATTATTTTACAAAACAAAAATTCTATATACACTTGTGTATATACATGAAGATTTATATTTTCTTATGCGCAATATATTAAAACATCTTCCTTTGCTGAGACGAAAATAGACGCGGACACATTTTTATTCTTTTTGAATTTTTCATACAAAAATTCATGTAAACTGATGTCTCGCCCGAGATAGATATACACGCTAGTAGTGGCTGCTTAACTTGATCGCCGACCGTACGATGTGAGACTGTGTGATGAAAAGTTGCCAAAATGTATAAATTTCTAAACGCTTTTCCCTAAAATTCGTACACCGAACAAAAAAAAAAAAATTCAAAGAGATTTAAAAATTTTATGGATTTTTGTTTGTTGCTTTCATATTATATATATATATATATATGTATATGTATATATATATATATGTTTACGTAAAGAGACTTAAGAGCATTTAGTATTATAACCATGTCGTAAATGCTGGTCGTTTCCTAAGAATTGTCATTCTAGAGTGAGGGAGCTAGCGACATAGATGTAAAAATAACAGATAGAAAGAGAGACAAGAGAAATATCAAGAGAAATTGTTAAATATCGATAAATTTTTTTAACTCCCATTTATTTCACGTCATCAAAGTAAACTCTTTTGTTGTTATTTTGTTTTGCGAGAATATAAAACAACAGTAAGAATGTGATTGAAGTAATTGATGGCTAAAAAAAAAGAAAAAAAATCATGCTCTCCTTCTGTCACATTTGATGATTACATCAATAACGCCAGGAATGGGAAAGAGAGAATCTCAAAAGTTCTTTTTGCCTAAAACAATTAACATAAAATGTAAAAATAACTATTCCTCCGCGTCCACTTGGAAAGTTAATTTGCCTTTTCAAAGTCTCGTCCTTCGCAGTGTGAATGATAAATATTGGGTAGAGCTTAAGCGCAGCACGGGAAAAATATGCACAAAAAATTGATTCCAAATTAAATGTCATTGCTTGCTTTCGATTTTCCGCTTTCTGAGCGAGCAATAAGACTTAATGTTATTAAATTTTAGCTTGAGGAGATTAAAGGGCTCATCATGATGAACCCATTTGCATGGCGGATCGTTTAAAATGTTGTATACACTACACGACATATCTTGCGGTACAAGGGTTTTTTCAAGTGAGATGGACCCACACTCTGTCCATTTGTCCGTCTTAGTTTCTTATGCTCAATCTATATTTTGATGAAATTTTGTACATTCACGTGTCTTAGCCCAAGAACGAACCCTGTGTAATATTATGAGGATGCGGTCACCTTTTGACCCACTTCTCATATAAAGCTTTATTTTGAAAAATCGTAATAGAAATGATTGTGGGGTCAGTTATGGTGTTTAATGGCGTACCAGGGCCCACTATAGTGGTTTTAGTTGTTTTTATATGGTTTTTAATCCAGCAATGCAATGCGAGTTATATATTTAACTACATACAAACACGTAAAATTAAATCATATTTTGATATTTAAGAGATGCAAATTGCTTTCATTGTATTCAGCGTTTAGTTTAAGAAACGGCTTTTTATATAATAAAGCGAAGTACTCGTCGAATTCCTTTTACTTTTCTTTTATTGCCATTTTTACATCTTGAACCTGGGAACAACAGGCGTATAACCCGAAAAGCGTTTCTAAATGAATAACCTTTGCTTAGCGCTTTTATTAAACCCATTCACCTCATGTGAAGGGTTGGATGATCACTACAAAAAAGAGCCGATATTTTTCAGTGCAAGTTTCAAATTTTACACAAAATTTCTATATATCATAAAAACTGCCACAATTGGTTTAGAGTTACCCGTATATATAGTCGATGTACTGTTTGTAGTTTCGCGATTCAAGGAGAGTCAGACATCCGTACGACCTATAAATAGATTCAGCCCTGTCCTTTCAACCGTTCAATTGCCAGCGTTAGCAGTTGAAAAGCAGACCAAAGAATAGAGTTATAGAAGATCACAGTTCTCCGGTGTTTAGATAAATTGTACAAAGTGAAATGAAAATTTGAAAAATGCTTTTCAAAAAATTCATAAACGGGTTTAACTACTAGCTAGCGACCTTATAAAGTTTTTCAAAACTGCGATCGCCAAAAAGGAAATATCGTTTACATTTCATATATTATTGTATATTATTATTATCATTCATTAAGTTAAATTCTTGGTTATTGTGGATTTGATTCTATAGCTCTTAGCCCATATATGCTGCGCATAAAAGTCGCAATGCTCTTTTAGAGAAAAATCTGTTCTCGGCGAAAATAGATTATCATTTTTTTTTAGTCAAGTTCTTCACATATTATATTATTCATGCGTTTCAAATATGTTGTGGGCCGGCTGAGAAAGCTACCTCCTACTGAGTGAACTCCATTGTAATTTAAACATGTTACTTGAGAGCTATTGACGAAAGATTGTTCATGCGATAGCAAGAAAATTGCACACTATAGCGACAACTGTCGCTGATAGTTAACAGCTATCGCGTTTGCCATAAGCAGGCCATTGTTCTTTAGTCGTCTAAAGCTTTCCTCTCCTATTTTCTTAATTAATCACGTGAAACATGAACACAAAGAACAAAAAAGGAGCGCAACTCCAAAGAAATGATAGAAAGCCTCCCAAAAAAGATAACGTAACCTTAAACAAGTGCTTTTAATTAACATATTAATAGCTTAATTACATGCTTTCATTGTACATAAAATAACATTTTGTTTACCCATCCACAAATCGAATAAAATTCCAATTGGGATTGCATGCAACCACATCGAACACATCAAACACACCTTTGGCTGCAAACCTGACAACATAAAGTAATACTAGCAATGCAATCTATAAAAAATAGGAAAAGTTTATTTATTTGCAGTATGAGAGAGATAGAGTGAGAGAGAAGTGGAGAGACAGTTATTCTTATAGGCATATATGAATTCATAGACACAAAGTCAGGGAGAGAAAGAGAACGAGAGAGTTAAAAAAGCGATTTAACAGGAGAGGAAAATGGAACTATCAAATAAGTTAGTTTTTATGATTCGTGGTGTAAAAATACTAAAAACAAAACTTAAGTAAAAAAGAAGTGTAACAGCTTTTTGTTTTTTAATTAAAAAAAAACGAGAAGTAAGAGAAAACAGAATCAAAAAAAAAAAAAAAAAATATGACGAAACAAAAGCCAAGCGTTCAGTTAAGATCGGAACGGTTAAACGGTATGAAATTGATACTGGTTCAAGTACTAGTGTTGAATCCATAGATTTTGATACACAGGCATGCGTTTTGCGACTCCGAGGTCATAATATCGTTGAAAATCAATATGTAAAAGTGGGAGCATATCGTACTTTGGATTTGAAATTAAATCGTAATATTGAATTGTGTAAACGAGAATGGGATACAATAGCTTTAGACCGCACAGTTATCCAAACGTATCCAAACATATAAATTTGAACTTTTTGCGGTATGAATAAAACTTCCACCTCTTATTTATTAGAAAAACACAACAATAATGACGCAATTGAGAGAATGGTTCTCTACAATAAATTGAATATATCCAGACATGGAACGTAAACTTTTATTGGATAAGCAACATATAAAGATAAACCGGTTAATTATTTGTAGATACCGCGATCGAGCTAAGGAAAGACGACAAAAATATGGTGAAAGTGATCCACCACCACCCAATCGCAGTCGTGTACGGTTAAGCTAGTGCAATCTTTATCGACCCAGAGCATAACCATAGAAATAAAACATGCAACATGCAACAACATACAAGTATGGACACCAATGACATTAAACAACAATATGAAAGAATAAAACAGGGCCATAGAACGGTTGTATTTCAGTTGAATTTTATCAAAAGAAAAACTAAGAACAATACTATATAAAATTTTAATATGTGATCACTTTTATATATATAGTAAAGAAACAAAAAAAAAAAAATAAGAAAAACAACAAACAAGCAAGTAACAAGTAAGAAGAATAGCATATTCGACGAAAAATGTCCAGTTGTTCGCTCACAGCAGCAGCATGTTATACAAGAAATACAGCAAACAAACATGAATATAAATGCAACGAACGAACGCACGTGTGTGTGTATTCGCAAGCATGTTTGTGCACGAGTTCAAAAGCATTAGCAAAAAGGTTGACCAACTAAAAACTGTCAGTTTGTTGGGCAGTCAAAGTGTTGTGTTGTTTTTTCGTTTTTTTTTTACTCTTGAGTGAGAACGTCAAATAAGGCAAGACGTCAAAAAATCCCACCAAAAAAAGTCTTTGTATTTATGTACATACATCCGCGCCTGTAGGTGTGCACGTCAACATAAGCCGGTTTTTCTACAAATTTTTGCCAGTTTTTAATGCTGAGCGCAGAGCATAAAATTTCCTAGTTCTCTAGACCCACGAGTGGCTTTTTGAATTTGCGAGAATAAAATTTCCTTGTTCTCTAGACCTTCGAGTGGCTTTTTGCAATTACTGTTTGCACAAGCTCTCGCGAGTTGAGTAAATCTAGAAAATGTTTATATTGAAGCGATTGTCTTTCTCTCATTCTAAGGAGCGAGTAAAACAAAATTTTATAATAAGAAAATTTTCTCTTAGAGCGAATAAAATTACAATAACACAACTGCTGTCAAGTAAGCAAATGAAATTTGTCTCAATCTATATTCGGAGAGTGATTCGCGCGTAAATTTTTTATATTTTGCACATAGCAAAGAAATTTATTTTGTTTGCGGTAGTGTGTGACGGTGATAGTGGTATTGTGATGATTGCAAATCGAGAGCAGCAGCTTACAATTTTCACATTTTCACAGTCATTTCCTCGGATCGGATAGATGGTTAGGTTTTGTGCATGTGTGAATTTTTTTTTCTCCAATTTTTTCGTGGCTTTGTAGTGTGTAAAATATATACATAAATATGTAAAATCTAAATTAGCAATGCGCATACATATGTACACATACATAATCTGCATTAAATGCATAAACCTAATCGCCCATCCAGCAATAGTTTTCCGTGCGTGTGTGTTCGAATGTGTGGCTTCTAAAATAAAGATAAAATTTTTATATTTTGCTTTCTGTGTTTAAAATTATTTTAAACAAGAGTATGTGCAAAAAAAAAGCAAATGAACTCTAAAATTGTAACATAGAAAAGAAGTAACAGTGAATTAGTGAAAACCTTCGCAAGAATGCAAAAACAAGTATCGTCTTCTTCGTTCTAAGCGAGAGAATGAACGCGCAAGAGAGAGAAAGAGAGCGAGGAGAAATCAATTAAATTCAATCAGCTGTTTTTCGGGTGCAAATGCAAATTTCTATAACAACAACTACAAAGCAACGCAACGTTAAAGAAGGTGCTTAGAAAAAATACATTAAAAGCAAAAAAAAAAAATTTAAGTTTTAAACGAAATCATTTCATAAGTCAATCACTTTAAGCTAAAAATACATTTTGCTAGCAGGAAAATATGAAAACTGCTTACGAGCTTTGTGGAAATTTTTTCTTTATTTTCTTATTTACATCTAATTGCTGCACCTGTTAATGAGATGCTTAGACTGTGCATGAACAAAAAAAAAAAGAAGTTCGCTATTTATTGCTTTGCAGTCAATGCTGTTACTGAACGTAATTCAAAACTTTTATTAACTAACAAAACCATAGTTGAAGTCCAGGAAAATGAGAAATTAACACTCGTTCCTATTGTTATTTCTATTTATTTATATAGACGTTCTGCAAGCAATAAGTATAAAACACAAAGTATATATGCCTACTTGTCTATATATACCTTGTATTCCATTCAGGTTGCATGTGAAAAATGAAAGATAAAAAAAAAAAAATTTATGGAAAAGAAAGAATAGCTTTTGTGTTATTTCTTCAAAAACAACAGCAAATGCATTCTTCATGTGTTTATTTTAAGCACACGCTTGAAGTAACATATACACATAAATATCATGTTTACCTTACACAAATGGTAATTCATATAACCGTAAGCTTAAATTTACATGCATACGGGCAAGTTCATTTGTCGTATATAATGATGTACGTACGTGTTTATGCGTTCTTTTCGATTCTTATCGCTTGCAACGCTGACAGTCTGTCTATAAATTCTTTATACTCTTTTGTGCCTTCGCCCCCGTCCCTCTCTCTCACCTCGTTTGCCAGCTTGCCTGCCTGCCTGCCTGCCTGTCAATCATTTATGCATACTTTTCTTTCTTCTTCTTAAGATCGTCGTATGAATTGTTTGCTTAGTGTTTCAAACTCTTATTACAGTCAATTGTTATTGTTGAGAGCTTCTTATCCTTAGGTGTATGCCTATACGTATACATACGTATTAAGTTTGTCATCTCAGTTGTAAACAATCTTGATGCATGCACAAGCCAAGTTATTATATATAAATTTCAGATTAAAACACTTTCAATGTATACATGTTTACCAAACTGTTTATAAGCTAACAACAAAAAGCAAAAATGCTATTTCGAGTTGGATCGAATTTTGGATACTCATGCGTACATCCCATATTTTTCACCTTTCATCATGTAAGTAAAACTAATTCAAAATCAACTTTTTTTATTTATTAAAATATTGACACCAAAATTGAATTCGTTATGGCTATAGAGATCTGCCAAGTGTTTGTCGTCGTTACGCAAAAACACTTTCAAGATCGCTTTTCGCTTCCTGCGTTTACATATAGTTATCTAGCCAGTAAATTAGTTAATAGACTATTCTGTTATATTAATTGTTTTCGAAATTCGTTTGCTTTTTTCAAATATTCCTTCGTCGGTCAAGTAAATCTTTTTTTTCAAACTTTTTTTATTCGTTTGCCGAACTTATGTATTGGCCTAAGTTTGATCAGTTTAATGTTTCACGATTGAACTGATGATGACACCAAACACTAGGCGAAGCAAGCTTTGCATATATACATGTTTTCCTGTTGTAAAGAAGCTAACAAAATTGCCAGTGTTATCCTTAAATTCATACAATTTTTTCCAAGCCATGTTATGCTAGTTTGCTTTCATAAAATATCAAGAAAAAAAATTCCAATTCCGGAAAACTGCAACAAAAATTGTGATAGGGGTATAATTGGTGGAGAGCACGGTCTTATCTATATTAGCACATGTGTCGAAGAGAGAGATTTTGCGAAAGCTTCCCGTTTGAGTAAATTGCTTTGTTTGTGCTTTCAAAAAATGGTTAACTGCCACAGGCAGTAATCGATTTGAAATAAGTTTTAGTGTAGAGTGATAGAAGAAGGAAAAAGATAGAGATAACCCGTATCAA
This sequence comes from Glossina morsitans morsitans, assembly GCA_001077435.1. Classification (NCBI taxonomy): domain Eukaryota; kingdom Metazoa; phylum Arthropoda; class Insecta; order Diptera; family Glossinidae; genus Glossina; species Glossina morsitans. The sequence goes on from CCAG010001947.1 coordinate 7,277, forward strand.
AATTATCCCCAGAAGCTCGTTCCTTTCGATCTATTCTATTGCAGAAGAAATGTAAAAAAATTAAACGAGGAAATTTCGAATGGGTTGCGGTCAAAATAAAAGATTATCTTACCTAAAATATTGCGCTAAATCGCCGAAACCTCTCTTGAAAAATGACTTCTGTAACTAACTAAGGAAATTTCATACTAGATACTTGGTCTTAGGATTTTTCATGGGATCGCATTCGCGACGTAAAACAACACGTCACACAAAGTCAGATTATTGACAACGCTGAAGGTTGGCAAGAAATTGTTTTATCAAGATAAGTACACTCTTTGGAAAGTTACGATAAACTTTACAGTTTAATTTCAAGAAGCCCGTAAGTGCATTGACAGTCCATGGGAACTTTTCGTCTTGTTTGTCGTAAGTAAAGTCATCAAAAGCAATCGGTGAGAGTCCTGGCTCGAGTATAATCTTTCGGGAGCTTTTGTCAAATTTCGTATGTAATAAGGCTTTAAAAAAAGCGTAACGTCTATAGATCAGGTTGCTGTCGGGAAAATTGCATATCGAAACTTTGTTTTTTCCCAGCAATCTCACAAGTTCTGTATGCAAAAAATTAATTTGTTCTACATTTTCTATCCTACGCCACTTGCGACGCGAGAATACAATTATATTTGTGTAGATGTCTTACAACACTCAGAAAGACTTGCAATAGATGCATCTTTTATTATACCGATCAATTCAGACATGATTTTAAGCTTGTCCGTCCGTCTTTTTTCTCTGTCCAAACTACAGGCCGCAATTTTCGAGATATTTTGATGAAATTTGGCACACTGCCGTATTTTGACTCAAGGACCGACCATTCCTCAGAATGACTCAGAATCCGACCATTTTTTTTGACCACTTCCCAAGCAACGTCCTATTTTAAAACGTCGTTAAATGAACAAATGTAGAGCGGTGTGGGATATTTGACGGGGGGCCGGGAGCCGCTGTAGTCTTTTTGCTTGTTTTCTATTATTCTAGTGGCGTTGTGTCTTGTTGTCTTTTTCATATGCTTAAGACTTTCCATAATTTTCTTCCATAAGCGCTATTTCCATTTATTATAAACTATTGTGCGGAAATCAAATCACAAGCGTTCATTTCCATTGAGTTTTTAACTTCTCTCAACTCGCATTATAATTATAAGCAAAACATAAGAACTTACTGATGCGGGCGGATTTTTCTTATGGGATGATCAAAATATTTTAATTTATCTAAATAATTTTTAGGACTGCGTTTATTTATTGTCAATATGTAACCAAATTAATCTCCCGAGTAAGTAATACAATCGTTATTTTTCGGAGATCAACGCACATCTTTATAAAACTAAAGCGAGACAAAAATAAACTTTTAATTAGCCAAAGCCGGCCTTATTTTGCGATCACCCCATATTAAACAGGGCTTGTCCAAAGAGCAAGCAAAAAAGATATTATCATTAGTCAAGGAGGCTGCCAAACGAAACTTTTCTCAGGGAATAAATCAGCGCTACCCATATTCCAAATCTGTGAGCGTAAAACACCTAACCTTATTGAATCAGTTCAATAACAGAATTACTTTACCTTTTGGGTAAAAAAAAATACGTATGACTTCTTCTCATGTAAACATTCTCTCACAGAATTTGTAAAAATTGAAGTAACTTGAAGTAAGAAATTTATTATTATTATTATTATTATTGTATAAATTTAGCCAGAGAAGAAATTGTAAGACTAAAGTCTTAAAGCACTTGCATCTAAGGCTTTCGGCTTTATTTCTATTAATATTATTATTATTATTATTAAAAAATCAAAGTTAGAGACTGTAAAAATGAGGAAAAACCACTCAGAATGTGTATGAGAAAAAACACATATGATGCGATGAGAAAAAATACATATGATTATTATTATTAAAAACAGCTGTAGACACGAGGTAATTGTATCTTGCTTTTGGAAGCGAAAAACTAGAGTGACTGAAAAATGTGCTTAAAAAGCTTTTCATTTTATAAAAATTTATTAGCTAAGAAAACTTTTTTAATAAGATAATTACTTGTAAAATTTAAACAATTAACAAATGCATACGAACAGACATGACGACAAAAAATAGAACGCAACATCTCTAATAAATGTATGATCGACGACCGCAATAAGACAATTGATAAGTGCGTTTAGACATCTGCTCCCAAAGAGTGTAAATCGTAAAGCACCTGAAACGAAGAAGAAAAAAAACATTAGCGAGGAGTTCTACAATGTGCTTGGAAAAACTGTACCTCCATTATACTCGCTATATCCAGGCTACACTCCAGGCTTCTTCATATATATATATAAGAAAGTAAAAGCAATCAACGAATAATAAAACTAAACTAAAGGGAAACGTAGTGCAATACATTTGCTCAAGATATCTACCTTATAGTTATATACTTTTACATACGTACATACATCACAATAATCATATATTTTAACATTCTAGACATAAACGCTATGTACAAGTAATACGATAGAATTCTCTTTAGTGTCATTGTTATTTCTTTGGACTAGTACGAGTAGGTCTTAAGCCTGATAGCCGCCAGTTATTTTTTAAAGAATTGCTCCTGTTTATCCAAGAAGGTGTATCGGGATATTTTTCCATTCCCTGAAGGCGCATTTTGCTATTGATGCATGGTGTACTTGTTTCAACAGCGTTTTTAAGAAACCCCCTAATACGGGTGTCGTAGTCTCGGTTTGCAATAAATTTCTGTTGGGTGTCTCACAGAGTTCATTGGGTGACCTTAAATTTGTAGGAATATATACAGATTCCTGTCTTTGAAACCTTGGGTTAATTTCTTTGCTAGATTTCTTGGATAACGATAAAAAATGTTTTCGAGTCAAGTGTCTGTTCTTTTTTTTTTTTTTGTTTTAATGACAACAAAGTCGCATGCGCCATGTTTAAATGTTGCCAGGTATTTTGAGATTTTAAAATGGCTTTTTTGGATTCATCATCAAGAGCCATCATTGGTGTATCATCGGTCTGTAGACGTGCAAACTGCTCTGAATTATCTTGAGTAAGAACTCATTCACTTGATACAATATTAGCATAATCGTTTCCAATCTCACCACACTCCTCGTCGTCTTCAACTTTTATGTTCGACCTTTTCTCATCTGTTGACAACTTGCCGCCACATCTGGGGTAATATTCACCTTGATGCATTGTATTTTTCACTTCTTCCAATTCGTTTCAATAAAAATTTCATTCGCGCCAACTACGTTTTTGCCTTCTCCCAACTCCGGCCGTTCTCCGCTGGCTTTTTGACGTCCTAATGCAACATTACTTCCTCTCAGCACCAAGTTCTTACAGTACCCACTATTGTACCACTATAGTACCCAATATTGTTTCTTTGGTTACCTTGAAAGCTATTCAAAAAATAACCACCAAAAAAGTATAAGGAATATCAAAGCCATACCTTGGGTTATCTGCTTATTTATTGGGAACTTAGATATACAGGGAAAACTATTATTGACCTTCAAGTTTTGATCAAAGATTTCTTGAGTGCTTATGGATGCAAAAAAGTCATTGTCATCTTCATCCCAATGATAAGTTTTACTTATCCCAGTTTACATTGAATAAATGACACTAATGCTACAGAATTTTGAATTAACTTAAATGTTGTCTCTTCACAGATTTTAAAAACAACTTATTTTCATTTACGTTGTACGTGTCCTCTTTCTCAATATCGTCGTAATCAAGATCTGAAGCTTGTCCAAAGAAGAATGTACAAAGTCAGAGTTGTTAAAAAAAAAGCCTATAAAGAGCGACTTACTTTCTGAGATGGAATCATATGACTTTTTGGAAGTCAAATTTACGATATGTTCGTCAATTAAAGTGTCATCGACTTGATTACAAACATTGAGAAGATGCTTATCGTTTTTGCATTGCAACAATGAAGATGAACAGGTCCTCATATTGTCATACTGTCATTACTATTATTTTAACTTTGTTCATTTGTATTGTAGAGATAATTTTTGTTATTGTTCATCTAAAATCTAGCAAAATCACTCGAACTCGTGTGTCTATCAGCTAATTATCTCTTTTTCTGTGTCTCACTCTCTCTACCATAGTAGCTCTCTATTTTAATTTTTGTGTGTAAAAACGAAAAACAAAACTCATCTAAAGCTCACGGTAACTGGAAAAATAATTAAACTGATTGAATATTTTGTTTTACTTTTTTGTTGTTTTTTGTTGTTTTTCTTTGATTTTCACTTTATCGGAAGGAAAAGTGAACTCGCGTTTTCTTATGACATTTGTTATATCACGGAATAGAGGAGGGGGAATCGAACAGAAAAAACATGCGCCTGATTTACATAGCTCGTTGGAACGATTTCGTCATTTGTATACACATTACCAAAGGATGAAGGGTATATTCATTTTGTTAGATAGTTAAACAGTTGCAACAACCAGAAGGTAGCTTCGAGGATGTGTACATTATTTATATTCTTGATAAGCATTAAATTGAAGCACTTCCCTCCGTCCGTCTGACTGTATGCCGTTCTATCTATCTTTGGTCGACATTTCCTTGCAGTAGCCATCGGCCGCAAATTTAGCTGAAATATTGGGAATTGTTGCACGCAGGTTCGTCTTGCAATTGGCCCAAGTCGAAAAACACGCTGGATAATTGGCTTTAAATAGCCAGATCTACTGGATAAAAGAATCGTCAGTCAAATCCTCCTAAAGACGTTAAAAGGCATCAATTGTTTGGAAAGTTTGTATCCTACCTATGCTATAAGATATAAAGCCGATATGTTACTTAATAGCACCCCAATTAAGTAACAATAGACTCTTAAAAATAAATCTTTTGCTGAACATTAGAAAATATAAAAATAAATTTATGTTCGGGTGGGGTCCGAATCCTTACCACCATTTATTTAATCGTTTCAATATCTAGAAGTTTCAAGTGAACTGATAGGCGTGCTCGATTGGTTTGACTTTTAGATAAACAGTATCTATCTTTATGTGAAGAATGTACATTTAAACATTTTGCTTGGTTTTGTGTGTTTTATGTGTTATAACTAACGGGTGGAAAACCTGAAAAAAGTAAAGTAAAAAGCATTGAATTTTGATCACTTATAACTTGCACATGAATAGTAAGGGTCCTCCATTACACAACTTTAGAAGGAATCGGCATTCTGTCTTTCCTAATGTATGACTAAGAAGTAAAAAATCCGCAAATTTCTGCAGCTTACACCGACTTTCGACTATTTTCAATATCCATCTGCATACGAGAACTTCGTATATTTTTGTCAATATCCCAATTTTTGCAATCAGATAAGGTGTCGACAGTACACATCCACATAGACACAAAAACCAATAGACATTATTAGATCGATTAAGAATTTGATGCTGATCAAGAATATATCTATATATAAATATATATATAAATATATATATGTAAGAAAGAGACGGAAAAACAAAACATGTATACATCCGTTACTGAGTCACAAACGCAAACGTTTTGGGTCCGCACTAGAAGTGTACCTCTAAACCGACGTAGACATGCAAAACCTTAGCAACAGATAGTAGTAAACATATTAAGTTTAATTAGCGAATCAAATGAAGCGTTGGAGATTTAAATCTAATTTCAGTGCGTCATTGATAAGAAGCGCGTATTAAGGTGAGTTGACTTGATAGTGTTATATTCAATTAAATAGCTTGATATGGAAATTAACTTAAAGATATCATTTTGATTTCTGCAAACGATTCTAAACAATTGAAAACTCGTCATTATGTCTAGATTGCTTGAAGTATATAAAAGTAAGATTTCTAGAGAACGACTAAGAACATTGAACTTTAAGTCAACTAATGAAGCCAGCGAATGAATAACATAAGGTATTACCTTAACTAAAAATGGAAAGGCTTAGGGTAAACTTACATTGATTTTGTGTGCAAAAAAGGAATGTATTTTCGTAACACTTTGTGACATAAAGAGTTTAATATTTTTTTATACCTAACACTGTAAGATGGGAGTATACTCATGTTGTTTTTCCCACAATGTATGTAGCAGTCAGAAGGAAATTTCAGAGACTCTATTAAATATATATATTCTTGATCAGCGCGAAATTCAGAGTTGATTTAGCCACGTCCGTCCGTCTGTGTGGGGGTGTGGTATGTGTTGTTGGCACTCTCCTGTTCGCAAATATGAAGATATCGACTTCAAATTTAGTAGAAACATTGAAAGATTCTGCACGCAGCTTGGCATTGAAAATGGGCGAAAGCGGTGGGAACGGAAACTCGCAGTGGAGCGTAAACTGAACGCAACTCTGTTTTTTTAACAAAAATTTTTGGATTTTTGCTCGTTACTCGAGAATTATAAAAGTTAGAAGGCTGAAATTTTCCACGTCTACTTTACGAAGCAGTCTACTCCTTAGGTGCGGAAATGGAAAACATCCGCCATACCCACTCAAAATTGCAAGTGACTAAATTTTGTTCTTTTCACTTTTATGAGGCAAACAAGACCGAATGTTTAAAACTAATTTGTACACTCCTTAAATGAAGATATATTATCTGCCTAAAAATGAGTTTGGTAGACACTGCGATTACTTTTTTCATAATAGTACTGGCGATATGGGTATCAAATAAAGGAACTTGGAGAGTAGAATGCAAAAAACATAGTGATGGGTATGCGAGATTCGGCCCTCCCGAATATAACTTTCTTAATTGTTTCCATATACTATAACCCTTAACTTAAAAGTAATTTTAAAATTAAGTAGAAATTAAATGTAGACAATTGACAATAATATGCACTTAAGGCATCTGTAGTTGTTAGTAGAATAAGAACTAGCGATAGTTAAAATGCATTAAATGTACATGGCAAAGGGGATTTGAAATTTCATGATGATCAGAGGGGCCAAACCTATAACAAGAAGTCCGTAATTTGAAGATTTTTAATTTTTGGAGTTTATAAATATTGAAAAATGTTTTGGATTAATCAGGAGCGAAAATTTTATTTTTTTGGGTGTGATGGTTACAACGAGTTCTTTGGTGGTTCAGGTGAACTAAATTGTGGACAGCGATATACAACTTCTTCAAGAAAATCTGCATAGCAGAGTTAGTGCCTCCTAAGACAATAAGAAATATAATTACAGTAGACCCTCCTACAAGAAGGAGTTCGTATGACATGAAATCGTATACCTTGTCGTAAAAATTGCTACCCTGTTCGTGTAACACGCTAAAAGACGCTCGTACAACGCGGTAAAAGAATGACTCACTTTTATTACGTTTTCGATGCAGTAATTAATATAACGATTGTGACCCATAAAACAAAAGGTAGAATATTTATATTGATAGAAAAAAGAAGCATTTATTATTCAACGGCCAAAAGAATTGTATTTTTATAATCTAAGTGCATAGTACAAGACGGTTTTGTATAGCACGGAATGAATCTAGGGTCTCATAAAGAACTGGATCAGTCTCAAATCAAATGCCTCATTGATAAACTAGCTTCTAAATCGCAACCATCTGATTTTAAAGCAACAAGATATTAAGCTTTGCAACGGCAATTGAAATCCCATTGCTAGTTTGACTATATCCCACTATATCGAGAACGTGAAAGCAATTGAGAGAAAACTGTGAAGAATGAGGACCATCGAATGAGGATTAAGATAGGTTTCCGGGCAAGTCAATAAGGATTTTTGTTAAGTCAAATTTTACTGTTTAGGCCCTGCCTAGCATGGTGGGGAATAAAAATGGTAGCTAATTTATTTGCTGTGTTCGTTCCTTCTTCAAGAGTTTTTATTGTTTCATTTAAGTGAATAAGTGAACATTTTAGAAACTTTAACAATTCCTTCTTATTTTGATTAATTGCTTCTCGTTGTAATATCTTTCGAATCTAAAACTGTACTAACTCCAATAATATCTATTTTTGCTTCCTTACTTTCAGTAGTTTTACTAACTTGCTGCCAAAACTTGCTTAAGATTCATATAGATTTAGGATAAACGTTATATGAAAAAGAACAAAGAAGAGAGAATATATTATCGAAGTATAATGAGTTCAATCGAAGAATATTCTGTGAGTTATCATTCGTATATGCGCGGACGTATCGACATTCAGGTGCGAAAGCTATTGCGAATCGATATTTGAAATAATAAACACCTGCTTTATTAAAATCTTGATAGCTTAGCATTTGCGCTATGTCGCTTAAAAAGATCATTACGTTTAGATATTGTTTGAACTTTGGCATAAAAAATTAATTTTAAAAATTGTGTTTTCTCCTCTAACTACGTATAATAATTTTGCTTCTCATTGTTTAAGGCGTGCTGCTTGGAAGAAAAGCAAGTAAACGTGTTTTGTTGGCTTATCCTTTTTCGTAGACTTGCTGTTTTTTCTCTGAGTTCCACATGAAAATTTCATCAGTTGCTGTTTAGGTTAAACCAATTAATCGCTTAAAACTTTTTCACACCCTTCTTTTTTTTTTTGCTTTTTTTTATTACGGAAATGACTTTCATCTCAACCTCACCACGTTCGTAAAGCGACTCGACTGTATCTCCCCTTTCCCATTATTTTCATCACACCTATTCTCCCGCTATGTGTGTGTTGCCCATTCATTCAATCTCATTGTCAGCATTCTTTATTACAAATTTCTGCAAAATTAACTTTTTTTTTCGCTTTAATGTAATAGTTACCCTTCTGTCCCGACCCTATTATAACCATCATTGAAAAGTTGCAATGAGCCCATTAAACTTCCTCTGCAGTCTACATGCAATGAGCTTGGTTATGTGAAACGTGTTACAACACATTTTAAGCTATTAAAGTGTATGTGTTACGCTTACAGGCTGAAAATGTTACATCGTCATTGCGCTGTTTTTAAATGTTAAGTTGGCAACAGACAATAACGCTATCCATACTGAAACGTACTAAAAAAAAACCAAAAAAAAAACAAAAAAACAAAAAAAAAGTAAACATAGAAAACCAGTCTACGAAGCAGCGTACACAGCTGCATTAGCTGTCAATGATGATGCTGGTGTTTTGCTATTTCTTCTTATCGCTTTCTATATCTTTATTTCAATTTTTACATTAAGGTTTTTTTATTGTCTTTTTGTTCTTGTTTGCTTGAAGTTAAACCTTTTAGAGGCAGTAAACTTGCAATGGCTTGTCACAAAACTAGGCAACGGAGGAGGAAAAAAAAAAGTTAACACAACAGAAGAAAGAAACAAAACTGAAAGTTACTTACTTAATATTATTGGGATTTGTTTTTATTGATGAACGCAAAGCGTTTCGGAGTAGCGTGAATTCGAAAGTCAGCTTAGGAGGTTTAGCTAGGTCTCCTCTAATTGTTCAGTCACAATTTCACTTATACTTGCAAGTAACTGCACTGCGTCTTCAAAATTGATCAAATTCATTAAGAGAAGACTCACTTTGGAAGAGTTATCAAATAAAATGTAAGAAGGATAAGGACGTTATCAATAACTCAACAAAGCATGTAGACGGACAAAAAGAGCTCGATTCTATGACAACGAATAAAATATATGCAAGAAAACAGCTTTGCAGCAAATTCGAAAAGCGGTTTCTTAAAATATATAACAGTTACGAAAGAAGTCTGAAATTGCGAAAAGAGTATATCTAGCTGTCACGATGTTTACAGGCAAACTGATTAAACGACCATCGTCACACCGGCAGTAATAAAAGATTAATCAACTCTAATATCTTTAAGCGGCGGAAGCGATTGCGAACCAGTACCAGTTTATCGCAAGAGGATGCGCGTTTTGAACTACGCGAGTCGCATTGAATTATGTGCATTTTGAAAATATCCCCAAGTTTAACATTCTTTTAAATGTTTTCATCTGTTTCCCGATATATTTCGCAAAGCTTTGCTACATTTTTCAAGGACGAGTTCTTTTTGTACCGCTCTCTCCAACAGCATTAAGCAGATTTTCTCTAAAATGTTATAAAAGACTGTCATGATAACAAGACGAATAGTAGATCGATATCCTTGAAGTGAATGGAGGGGTGGCCCGTCAGACGGACATGATTAAATAAGCTTAAATAACTCCATTTGGGCTATCAAGTTATACCAAGTTTCTGCAGATGTATGCAACATCCAGAAAGATTTATGCAACATCCCCAGTTTGTATATCTGTCTGCCCGTTTTTTTTTCCTTTTCAACTTACAGGTCACGATCTTTGAGATATTTTGATGAAATTTAATGCAGCGCCTTTTTTTTTGTTTCAAGGATAAACGCTATTGCAAACTGTTCGGATCGGACAAATTTTTCGGTATATTTCCTATATAACATGCACCTCATTTCGTTATGTGAATAATTGTGTTAAACGAAGTAGTATAGGGTATAGGGTATTCAATGGTGGGCCGTGTCCCATTATAGGGTTTTTACTTGTATTTTTATTAATATTGTGGGGATTGTAAAGGATTGTACGCTTTATTAAGATTTTTAAAAGTTTTCTATTATGCCTTCCACTCTGCGAACTAAGAGAAAACTATTTTTACGGTCCTTAAAAATTAAAGTACGTAGAAATCTGGAAACAATATTGAAATAACAAAAAAAAGAAGGAAAACGTAGAGATTAGTTCGTGCATTGCAGCCCGGTGTCATTGCTTCAAGTATGGACCCACTGCAAGAGCAGATGTTGATAGGTAGTTTGATTGAACAAATAATTTGATATAGAAAATTATCTTTTGTGTTTCAAAATTTTAAAAAGGCATGTATTAGGCATGCAAATATGAAACTGGAATTTTTGTAGAGAAAGCACGAAGATGATATACTGCGCCCCGCTAGTTATACCTTTCTGCAAAACACGGTGCGCATTTTTTTCACACCCGGCTTAGGACTATTACCTGAAAATATCTATGGGAAGTTTCAGCTTTCTTCCTAACGTTTTGCTTCCTCGGCAGTATGCGAAAGCAGACGAAAGGCAGGCAGACGAACAGAATTAAATCAATTTAAAATATATGTGATGTACCGAATTTCCAATTAATATTTATAAGTTCCACCCATAAGGTCAAATCTAGCATACCTGCATTATTCACCGATACGTAAAAAAAATATGGAAAGAACTTCTGCGCATTTGTGTACAATTCGTCTCTATTTACTTTTTTTCATTCGTACTTGTATTAAAAGCAAATTTACTATTTATACCGAAGCGGGCCAGACGATTGTTTAATAGTGTAAAAATCAACTTGGCATGCTTGCTTTGTGTACACGCGCAGCTACTAGCCAGTCAGTTACCCGGTTAAACCTAAAATTTAAATCTATGTGTGCATGTGTCCGCGTTGTCTTCTGCTTAACCGGTATTTACGTATTCTGTCGTATTTTGTGTTCAGCACCTTTTTAACTTGCACACTTCATTCTTCGCCCGTTCCTGGTCCCTTCTTCGAACGTTGTCAATATTTTCTTTCCATTTCTGTCGTGTGCGTGTGTCTGTTTTGTACTGCACTGTGTTCAACGTAGTTTTTATTTAAGCGTTAAGTGTTTGCATATATTTCTTTGCTTTCTCTGCTAGTTCTGCTTGTTTCTGACATAACGTTCCGGCAATTGACGCTAAGTTATTTTTATTGGGGTTTTCTTTGCTTTTCGAACAATTTTTCTTTTTTCTCTTTCAGTATTTTTAGTGCATTTACTACTACTTCTGTCATAGTTCTGTAGCATTTGACAAGTAAGACGCACAGTACAAAAAAGAAAATAAAACCTGTTTAGTGGCCTAGAACTTTGTTTCTGTTGATTATGAATGTAGTGAAATCTATAAACAGAGACAATGACCTTTAAAGGGTTACATGTCGTACAATATAATAAACACTTTTTCAGCATAGTACGGCAATCAGTATTTCTAAGGATTGTCAAACAACATAAGTTTGTATGGACCGCGGCGATGAAATCCTGCCTCTCGAATGCCCTAGAAGCACTGCTGGGCAAAACACCTCTTTCTATTGTTATAGAAAGAGACGACCGCTTGAGCGCACTTAGATTGTTGAGTATCGTCAAGCGAAAACTCTTTGTCAAAGTATTGGACCATTGTGTCGCAAAGCTAGTACTGTTCCACCGGATCAGAGTGACCATACCGGCGAGACCGGGATGAAACGGGCAAGCTTTTGAACCCGGGCCATACCAATGGGATATAGCCCGTCCAAATTCCAAGCAGAAGTCTATGACATCGCAGCTTGTGGCTCTGAATGCTTAAGAAGGAATTGCAAGCAGCAAAGGCGACGAAAATGGTAACATCCAGATTTATATTCCAGTGCCTTCAAACACTGAATAAGATAGGCAGGCACAACGACGTGCACCTAATATGGGCGGCTGACCGTGTTGAGGATAACGAAAGCGCTGACTGTATAGCCAACAGGGGAGTGCGAGAGACCGGGATAGGTCCTGAATTTTTCTTTGGCGTGCCAAGAAGCCATATTAATAGACTGATATCGCAACCGGCACAGAAATAATAGGCTTGCCATTGCAAGTAATGTGCAGGACAACGGCGGTCAAAAAGATTCACAACATCTTCCGACATGGCACGTAGTCTACTGGAACTAAGAAGAAGCGACTTACGTTTGGTTACACGCTCCTACACGGGTCAGGTCGCCAGGTACCACCTGAAAACTTGGTATGTCCGATAACGATTCATGCAGACGTTCCATTATATTCTATGTGAATGTGAGGCCATCTGCAGAATTAGACACCGTATGTTTGGCGAGCATTTCATAACGCCGGACACGGTACGGTGCTCTGAACGAACAAAAGTGGCGGTATTCATAAGAATTCTAAAACTGGATGATTAGGGGCACAGGAAAGTACAAGAGATCTTTTAAGTCGCGGTACGGATTGCCCAGCTAATTAATAATAATAAATAAGGGGCGTGTTATACATTCTAGTTATATATTTCAAATCCAAATATTAATAACTTGATAGGTTGATTTGATTTTATCGAATTTCAGAAGTTATCAAGACAATATGCGTGAGTTCATGGCATATCTATCGAATATATGTGGGAATAGTTCTACTTTCCAGTGGAATGCAAGTCATGTCTCTGCTTTTGGACGTTATAAAGTCTCCTTTCGTTTGGTGCATATCAAGTTGTGCGAACGGTAACACCGGCTTTATCACAATTTTTTGAGCACCAAGAAGTAACGCAAATACCAACCACCCAAGAAAGTATTGCGTTAAGACTAAAGCGTTGACGTGAAAGGAAAGTGGAGAAATGCATTGGAAAACTTCTACACGAAAAGAAGGAAGTTAGTGTGAAGAATAATGTGAGAAACCTTTCATCGCACTGATAATCAATAGACAAGGTAATTAGATTCAGTGCTGAACACATCGATCTAGGATACACTATATGAAATTTCAATAGTAATACAACCGTGAGCTCTGAGTTGGAAGTCACGATTCCTACCTACCTACTACTCGCGCAGACTAATTGTAGAATATATCATAATACGACTTGCAGACAGTTTTTCTCCGAGAAGCTCTTCCTTAAGTTCGTGAACCATTTTGTGACTTAATAGAGCGAAAGAGAAATCGTTTTCAACGGCCTTCATTTGACAATAAGTTTTACTTTAACACAACCTGTTCCGTAAAAGTATTCGTTTTGATTAAAAACCCCTGAGTGATGTTTAATTACTTTTCGTCTAAAAAGGAGGCTGAACTGATCCGACTTGTTTTACAATCTTATACTTCTATCACTAGGAATTTAAAAGATGATATTGATATGATGATGATGATGATATGACATAAAAAATCTAAAATCTCTTCTCGTGGACTTCTTAAACGTAGAAGAACATTTGATTGGGCAATGATAATAGTTTAATGGACTTTCGTTTGTTGTACACCACAAAATTCTGGGCTATCCCCCACAAACTCAATTTTGATTTTGTTATAATTTCTTGTCTTCATTTGAGCTAAGAGAAGAGGAAGGAGCCTGTTTCACATTTTGTGTTGCAGTGAATATTGGATGTAATAAATTTGTTTAAGAATTTTAAACCACCTTAAAGTGGTAAAGCGGAAATTCTTTGGGATTAGTTTGGTAAGTTCACAGCTATGAAAATACACCCAGCAATAAGAAGGATTCATAAATGGCTTGAATGCTCAGTTTTATATGCGAATGCTTATGCTTATGGTATATAAGTAGTTTACCTTTCTTTACTTTAACAGCAACAAAATATTCAAGAAGAATAATGCATGATGTAGATAATGGCTTTTTGCCAAGTTACCTCATCACATGCTTTTTTTGTCTAACAGAGACTAAGTTTTTAAAGATGCATTTTGGTTTGATTTTATGTAAATTATACTTTATTTGCATTTAAACTAAATATGACTCTTCTTTTTAAATCGTTCTTTCCCTGTACAAAAATGCACATACACACACACACAAACATATACGCGCTCAATGAAACCATAGACGGCGTTTTTGTACTAGCAATAGCAGTAGTTGCAGTAGTTTGTTATTCTCTTTAACACTTTTCTTATTTATTTTTCCTTTCTCTATTTCTCTGCCTCTATATATCTTAACCGCCCTCTATTCATATATATATGTATATATATATATATATATATATATATATATATCTCAACTCAACTGTCAGCCTCAAGGGAGCTGTTTGTGTTTTATTTTTCTAATTTAACTTTGCAATTTCCACTGATTACTACAAAAACACTTTATAAAAAGTAATAAAAACATATACACATATATATATATCTAAATATCTATATATCTACGTATCTATGTACGCGAACTATATGTATTTACCAGAGGTCTAAATATAATATGGTGGCATCAAGAATGAGATGAAAAATGTATGTGGAATCTTCTTCCAAAAAAGTTTTTCTATATATTTTTATTTATTTTTGAATACAAACTTTTCGCCCAAAAAAAGAGCGAACATACTCATGCGAACGAACAAGAAATAAAAAACAAAAAATAAAAAAGATGCAAAAGAAAGAAAGTTCTTAGCTTGAGAGCGGCAGAGTGATGTTAAATATTTTCAATGTGCACAATGAGTAATATCCATGAAACCTACTAAACCATATTACACTTACATACAAAATATTGGCAAGAACAATACGTACGTAAATATATGTGCATGCATTAGTATGCGTATGCACATAGCCCTCTTTCACCGTACCGATGTAATGAACGCCTCCCTCCGTTTTAAAATGAAGTCAAAGTAATACCTTCTATTATTCCAAAGGGCCTATAGCTCAGAAAGGGGGTTACTTAACAACAAATAATCCAAAAACATAAAGAGAGGAAAAAGTTTAAAGGTTACCCTCACGAAGCAAAAAAAAAGAAAAAAGAAAGAGCACAATGTATATGAGTAAAGCGAGAGAAAGAAGTGAAGAGAGAAGCGTTGAGCTGGTAAAATTGCAGAGCATATGAGTGATAAAAAGTGCAAAAAAAAATCACAATCTTTTTTGCATTTATTATTCCAGTAATCAGCTGTTTAACGAGAATGATATGAAACAGCTGTGAATCTGCAAATGGGAAAAAGTAAAAGCTTAACATATGAGAGTAAAGAATTGAAAGAAAGAGAGTCATGGTGGGATAATATATCAGCTGTTCGTTGGTTGATATAAGCAGCACCAGGAGCGGCAGGAGCAGCAGCAGTAGCAGAGCAAGTAACTGGTGGGGAAGGGTGGCATTCACATCTCTGTAGTTTCTGCTGCCAAAAACTACAGCTGTTTTGTCGTTACTGCACAAATGTTTTAAAACGCCCCTTTTTCTCATCATCAACGTATTAAATAATTATTTTGCTATATATACAGCTGTTGTCTGGTCACATGTTGCCGGCTGATTACTGAGATGTGACATGCGCTCTTTGCACACTGTTAAAATGTTGCGTTCGTGCATGTAACCTTCAAAAACTCAGCTGTTCTTATTCGAACCCTTGTAACTTTTACAGCTGCTGCTTTAAAGTTTCAGGCTAGATGGGGGTAGTATTGAAACGACTATTCTCTGCTCGAACTCTGCTACGTACACGCCTAAAGTCTTCTTCTTTTACTTCTTTATATCGAGTATTTCTCTGCCGATGTAAGCAGCACATACATACGTCGTGTTTGCATGTTTGTTGGTGTGTTGGAATTATAAGGCCGGAATTGTTTATTGTGTGGGGAATATTTTTAAATGTTACTTTGCAAATTCGTGTTAAGGTAGCTAGCCAGCCAGCCAGCCATCCATCCATCCATCCATCCATCCATCCAACTGACTGCCAGCCTGGCTGGGTAAAGTATAAAAAGGAATAGAAAAATGTTTGCACGTGCGCCAGGATCTAACGGCTGATAACAGTTGTCTGAGCAAATAACAGAACTACGTCAGTTAATCAGCCAGCTGTTATTGAAATATTATTATAGTGACTGATACTAGTGCGAGGCAGAGCAGTTTAGTGTGCACCGAGCCTTCGTCGCTGGCTAAGCAATGCCGGTATAGTTATTAGCTTCGAAGAAAGCGAAGCGTGCGGTCGTGCCTCTACTAGATAAGCAGGATATAAACATTCTTTACCGTGTAGTCACCCAAAAAGTTCTCGAGTGTGTGCAAAGTGTAAAATTTTTCAGTTTCGGTTTTCGTTATTTTACAAAATTTTCCAAATAACCCCTATATAGAGTATAATAGCGAATCTAATACAAAATAAAATAATAAAAATAAAAACAATCAAAAAAAAACTCTAGTATTTGTTGCCAGTACTACATGCACACACACACACACACGTACACACGCACACACACACACGCACACATAAATAAAAAACTCACGAATAACAAATTTTTTAGTAGTATTCTATGTGTAAAACAAGCCTAAAATTAAAATCTAAATAACGAACTTTAACATGAAACTGGTTTTTAAGGTATCTTTTTTTTACTTTAGTTTTCATATATATAAATTTTTAATTGTATTCTTGTTTGCATGATAAACTCAC
Organism: Glossina morsitans morsitans; assembly: GCA_001077435.1. Classification (NCBI taxonomy): domain Eukaryota; kingdom Metazoa; phylum Arthropoda; class Insecta; order Diptera; family Glossinidae; genus Glossina; species Glossina morsitans. The sequence goes on from CCAG010001947.1 coordinate 24,146, forward strand.
TAACAAAAAAAATTAATTTTAAATTTTAATTTACAAAAAAAAAAAAAAAAATCTTTAGAAATTTTCAAATCAAACAACAACAAAAAAGTTGTTTTTCAGTTTGGTTAAAAGGCTTGCCACTGCTGTTCGTTTGGCTTTTGTGTTGTAATAAAAAATGAAATGATTATTTTTTGTTTTGTTTTTTATTTTATTTTTTTTTACTTCTATGCGGTTTACCTACAAATCCGGTCTTTTATTGGTAATTTATGTAGACATCGTTAAATATTGTGGTAGTGTTTGGCATAGTCATGTTGGTTGAGTTTTTCCATAATTTTTACAACACATGTTGCACAAGTTTTTTTCTTCTGCGTCTATTATGTAAAATAATTAAAACTAAAAAATGTTTCGAAAAGCAGTGACTTGAAAAAAGAAATTTATTGAAAAACATTTCAAGCAAGTTCGAGTATCAACAACAATATGTAGTAGTAAGTTGAAGTTCTATAAACACTAATTCCTTTCCCGATACAAGTCTAAGCGATTCTTCCCTCAAGTATTTTTTCAATCATGAAAGATTACTCGATTTCTTATATGCATTAGTGAACCTACAAAATGCATTTATTTTCGACCATAGTGAGAGGTCTCGTCCCTGCGTCCATCTACTGGAACTATTGTAATCGCGAAAGTTAAAATAGGTAGCCAAAGCTAACGTACTCTTAATTGGAGCAAAATTTGAACATTTTAGCTTTAAGAATATGGACTTCAGGAATTTACAACTAACATAGATCGACTTCAAAATTAAGATAGGCGTTTATCATTATTCTCCTACATTTAAAGTTAGTTTTTTCTTTCAGTTTATAAAACTTTCAAATTTTCACTTAATCGAGGTAATCTTCGAAAATCTCCTAAGGCAAACACATCAAAAGTGGTTCCTTTACCAGACATCTCTTTATATAATGAAATAAAGTGGCGCGAGTTCGCTACGATAGATTAAGTAGTGTTTGAATTTATTTGTAGTTGTTGTTTAAAGCTTGCTATTAGAAATGATCAAAGTAACCCATGAATATTTATACGTGAACACTTCATATGTTATTGAGTTTTTCTTTCTTCTTCGAATTTGCAATGAATTTGAAAATCGAAGAAACCCAAGAAACAAAAGACGTTGTGAAGTTTCCCCCATCGTCGCGCTAAACCGATTACAAGTAAAAGTATTTGTGATTTTTTTTTTAGCAAGTGAATGCATTTTAGCCTTTCTTAAGTGTGTTCAGTTCCCAAGTTTCGAATCCATTTTATAAGTTCCATTGCAAACCAAGTTCTCAAAGCAAAATTTTTTGTGAATCTAGTGTCACCAGTAAATATTTTACGAATTTTTCATAATCATTTTAAGTTATAAATAATTTGAAAATAGAAAGTGCGAAAATATTTTTATTTTTACAAATATTTCTTTTCTCAGGTTTTTGAACTTTTTGAACTAAGCCTTCTCATCAATTTACTAATAAAAAATTTGAAAAAATTTAATTTATTTTTTATAGCTTTCTTTTGCATATTCTAATATGTTTTACAAAATTTTTCATAAAAAGAAACTAAAACAGTGAAAAAAATAAAATCAAAAAATAAAATATTAGAAAATCTATAAGAAAATTTGCCTTAAGTTGAAATGAGCAAAAAAATGTTTTTTTTTTTTCTAACAAATATGTCATCAAAATTTGTTTAAGAAAATATTAAGGAAAAATCTTGAAAAATTTTCAAAAAAACCAGGAGCATTGACTCGCTGATTTCTTAATTTTATACTCCACTCTCCCCACTATATTTGCGATACAAGGCTATATCGCATTACGTTGATTCTGCACCGAACAAATAGAATAATTGGAGATATTACAGAGCTACGATTTATTAGGTAAATTTTAGATCTGATTGTGTCGTGTTACTGTCTGTCAGTCTTTCCCTCTGTCTGCTTAACGTCTGCTTCTGTATTTTTTGCCTTTCATCTGCAAAATGCAATTTTCGGAATATCGTAATGAAATTTGACCGACCAACATATTTTAGGCCACGTAAGATTTGTATTGATTGAATCAAACGTTTTTTACAACCGATCCCCATATAATTACGTTTTTTTCTTTAAATCGTTAATAGAAAAAAACCTCCTGCTTTTAATACTTCACGAAAAAAAACTATGTAAAAAACCGCATACTACGTAAATGTGAAAAGTTGGGGCGGAAATTTATCATTTTTTTAAATCCTCTTCCTTATAAAGGTTTCTACAATAAATAAGCCTTTGTGTGTTAACAACGTTTAATATTTGATATTTTATGATTTTTTTATAGTTTATTAGCTCAAAATAGTGCTTTCACATATAAGTTTACTGTGATAAATTTTAGGCAACTTTGTTCCGTCTTTCTGAACTCGGACCCAAGTAACTTTTCCTTGAATCCTTTGTGTTGCGTTTGCTCTAAATTTTAATTTGCTATCTCGTAAGGATAGCGAAGCTTTTGCTTGATTCACTTGTGTGGCTACAGATCTAGATTTATTTATATGCAGTTAGTTTCAATTCAGAACTGAAAAGCAGAACTCGGACGATTGGACAGACAGATATAGCTCTAGGCTTTTGCAAGTAGCCTCAGTTTCAATGGCCTCAGTTTCAATTCAGAGCTGATAAACTGAGCTGGGACAGTTGGACAGACATTTACGGGCGCTTGCAAAAGCCATGGCCAAATTAAACTGATGAAATCTTTCTGAGCAAAAATCCTATGGAAATCAAAATTTCTTACTACCTGGGTATCGACATTTTTTTTAAATCTGTTGTCTTTATCTCTTAATTCATTGCCAATTTTTTATTTTTATTGTCTTTAGCGACGCTACGATATCAATGTAAGCTTCTTTTACATTAAGTTTGTACAAACGGCGTTTAAATATAAAAGAAGTTTTACACTTTTCGATATCTTAGTTCATATATTGCAGGATCTTTTGTAATTTTTCTTTAACGCATTCAGTTATCTCGAATTAATGGCTTTTATTGATTGAAAAGAATTTTTAAGAAGCGGGTGGTTTAACGGTGAAGAACAAGGGTAGTTTAGGAAGCAATGTCAGAAAAACACGTTGCTTGTGGAACATAAGCAAAAAATTCTTTCATAAATCTGAACGCTTAATATCCTTATTAGGTGATTAACAATATCACGGCAGTCGGAAAACATCGTCCAATTGTTGCGAATTTTTATTTGCTCTTATGATTCGATCGCATTCTTGTCTGAATGCCAGAACGTATTCTTAACTTTTAATCATCAACACGAGTATTTTCATTAACTGTTATTGTTATTGTTGTAATTAAAAATTAGTTAGACCAAGCAATTAAATTCTAGGAGTAAAAGTAGGATGAGAGCTAGGATCTTTCCTCTTTTAAGGTAGATGGTTAGTAGTTAGCACAATGAAATTAAATACATTATCAACTTTTTAAAAGGAATTTTATACAAATTCTTTGTCTTAATACATTTTCTCATTTTGAAAGCGCTTTTATAGTTTTTTTTATCCACCACCGAGAGATGGGATGTACACTTATTTTGACACAATGTTGGCAACACTCAAAAGGAGACTCAGAGACTTCAGAGACCCTATAAAGTATATGTATTCTTGGTTAGTACAAAATTCTTAATTGATTAAGCGACGTCTGTCCGTCTTATCGGAAAAAATAAATATATCGATTTCAAATTTGATAGAAACATTGGAAGTTTCTGCTCGCAAGTTGGTATTAAAAACGCACCAAATCGGTCAGAGCACACCAGCAAAATAAATACCACTCGGTTTTATTAATAAAAAATTTTATGGATTTTCAGATAGAAAGCTGAAATTTTCCACATTTACTTTGCGGAAAGCAAAAATTGAAAAATAGGTCAAGCCCAGACAAAATTATAAATGATTGAATTTTTTTGTTCATTTTTTTGGTGTTTTATGCTTAGGAATCATAAAATCTACTAGACAGAATCTTTAAAATTGTTTGTCACTTTGTGAGAATATATATGTGCACATGAATATGGGCGTCACCACGATTTTTTCTTAATAACACCAGCGATATGGGTATCAAATAGAAGGAGCTGGAGAGTAGAATCTGACAAGCAAAGTGTGTTAGCTCCGAAGTAAATATCGCCGACATTACGACGGAATGCATTAATTTTTTCTTAACAATATCTGTCAGTGGACTAAGAGATGAAAGATCAATTTTAAGCCATTCACTTTTTTGTAATCACGAATAAACACATGCGGCGCTAAAGATTTGACTTTCCCTATCCGATTTTCAAAAGCTGTCTCCGCATTTTTTTTAGTTAATCATCTGTTTAATACGATATTTGTGCGGCATTTAGTTTTATGCCAGAATCATGAAAACAAAAAGCTAAGCACATTGGTTTAATAATAAAATCTGCATCAATATAATAATACGTCAACCCTTCAATCTTCCTATTATGAACATTTAACAAAGCGAGCTTTTATACTCTACAACATTCGTAGTATAAGGGTATATTAAATTTATAGGAAGATATGCAACACCCAGGAGGTCTTGCTACATAAACTTGCCTTTATAAACTTGTCTGTCCGTCTGTCCACCCACCCATCTTATTTACCTGTGTTCTACCTACAGGCCGCAATTTTCGAGATATTTTGTTAAAATTTAGTACACTGACGTATGTTTTCCCACCGACAAACGTTATTGAAAATGACTTGTGAACTGCCAAATTACGTTTTTATACGAAAAACGACTGTTTGATATAATTTTTGAAAATTATTTATGTTTATTTTCTGGTATTTGTGTACCACGACCAGATTTGAAGAAAAAAATTTGATTAATGTAATTCTCAAGCATACTTTTAAGTAATTGGAAACGCATTTTATTTACAAGAAGTGTTACGGTAACTTTCTCAAAACGTCAATTTTTGCTGGATCCATCACTCTTCAAAAACGAGAAATATTCTTTATAATAGTTAACTTTAGCAAATTTAACTTTGGCATCTTTGCTCACATCGCGTCACACTGGCTATACCTTGCAATATATGATAGCAAATCTCTTGATGTTTGTGCGACGGCCTCTTGGACGGAAAGGTAACTGTTTGCAATTAAATGACATCTTACCGAGTCACCGGTCAATGCAACATTTCGAAGCTACTTAGCCGTCCTCGTCGGTGCGTTTCTTACGAGAAGTGTTTTCAATCACAGACATTAAAACTCGGTATATATCAAGTTTAAAGATATGCATTATAATAAAACAACAAAAATTGAAAATATTTAAAGACGGGAATAAATTTATAAATTAATTTGAGGCAGTGCGTACTCAATACCGAACATATCTTTATTTTATTTTTTAAACTAAAATGCGTAGTTTGAGAAAAAAAACTTGTTAGTTAATTAATAGTTTCAGCAAAACCCATTTCTCTCCAAATTCAAGTTCAGTGACTCTTTCTGTTTTGTATAATCGACTAACAGGCTTTTTTTCACTTTTGTTTTTATAACACATCACTCAATAAGTTCGTAAGTTGGCATACAGATATGCAGGATGACTATTGACGAATCCATATGGTTTTTGGAGACTACTAAGCGTCAAATGAAATGTACCACACAAGTACAAGTTGCACTTGCTTTAGAGCGGCTACACATGAAAGTTATATTCGTTCATTGTTTTGCAAAAACAAAGCCGGTGTCGTTTGTAAGTTGCCATTATCTAAAAATCGCTTGCATACGTCAATGACGATGAAATTCATATACCATCCTACGAATTTACTGGATGATCTTTTCTATACCGCAAAGAAAAGTGAAGAAAGAAAACCACAATAATTAGTTCAGTAATTTTATTTCTAAAGCTAGGGTTAATTTATCTTTTTCTTTCTTATTATAATTTTTAATATATTTTTTTGTACTAATCTTTTTCTTCTTTCATTTTTCTTTCCAGTCAATCTGTTTTTGTGATAATTATCAATGAAGGTTTTTTTGGTATAAAAAAATAAATGAATAAATAAATAAATAAATAAAAAATAAATAAATAAATAGTAAATATGACAAGTTTAGCAGTTTTTAAGGAAAATAAATGAATAGAAACTTTAAAACTCAATTTTCAAACTTGTAAATCTAAGTAAATAAATAAAAGTAAGGACTAGTGTGACTTATAAAAAATTTTTAAAGATAAAGTTGAGCTGTGCTAATAAAATATAAAAGTAAAATTAAAAGTAAATAAATAAAAATCCATATTAAACAAAAAAAAAAAAAAAAAAATTTGAATTTAAATTTAATAAAAAAATAAAAATATTATAATTAAATGTAAATTTCTGAAACAA
>CCAG010001960.1:0-21219 GCA_001077435.1 Glossina morsitans morsitans
ACCCGATTGCCCAAGTGAAATTATTACTTAAGTTACTTAACTAAGGTTTTTTTTTCGCAAACCCACGTTTAGCTAACTGGCCGTACAATGAATTCGTTCGATCCGTCAAACGATTGACTTTAAATTTCAACAGTATACATAACATAAAAATATTATGTTTACTAAGTGAATGTTTCCTAGTGAAATACGTAAGATTTTTTTAATTGGTGCCCTTCAACGCATCTTATAAGCGATTTCTGATAGAGGTCTTCGAGAAATATTAATTATTTCGTTACAACGACATACGATACAACTAATGGAGACATTGTTGTATTTTTGTAACTACAAAGCCGTAGACCAACGTAGGTACTCACAAAGTATTTATTATCAGGTTCATGAGAGGGTTGTCTCGGAAGAACAATAGTCTGTGCTTGATTTCCCTCTACCCTTATTCAAGGAATCAGCGAAGAATTTGAAAATCAGCGACAACGCATACCAGTATCGAGTTACACGGACAATAAAAGTACGTCCTGCCAAAGAGGTGGAAATGCGTAGCCTTAATATAAAAATTTGTCTTTTCGATCTTGAAAATTGCAAAGTTGGACGGGATTAGCAATCTAAACTTTATGTGGTCGCGGACGGAGAATTCAAAAAAAAAAAAATGAAATGAAAAAAGAGTCCAAGTCCGATGTCCAAGTTTGATATTATAAGCGCAGCGATCTTTGAAGGTAACTACTGAAGATGTACCCTCTTAAGTAAAACGATAGGATTATTTTAATCGTCATTATGTCAATATAATTAGTTACGATTAGAATAAAATTTCATATCAAAATGTCATAAAATTGATAGCAGGAAATATTTGCAAATATTTTCTATATATACATACGATAATCAGTATGTAAGTGTATGCTTATTTGTTTTAAGATATCTACTCTAATTTAAATAGTCATAGTTAGTTGAACAAATGTAAATGAGTATAAAAAATATTTTAAATTAAAATTGTACTTAACGGTGTACTAAAGTTTGCTAATATTTAAATGAAATTTTAAAAAGTTTTTAGCCCATCCCGTTCTACGTGCACTCTAAACATACTCTGTCGCGATATTTCGAACGATTATGCAAATTTTCACAATTTAGTTAGACGAGGAAACCTGCAACCTTTTAATCCATTTACGGAGAAAACTTTCTTCAGGCGATTTGGGTGTGAGCCTGAAAATGTACTCACCTAAGGTGAAAGTACTGTTCAGAATTTCAAAGTGACCAGTGGCACATTTATTGTCTTTTTTCTCCCCATTTAACTTTCATCTTTGATATCTTTTCAGGTATGATTTTGTTGTATAAGATTCGTAGGAAAAGTTTATGATAATCGCGTATAAAATTTGCTTAACGGTATAAAAGTTTTTTGTTGTTGTTGTTTTACTTTCCACTTTATTTATGATGGGAAGTATTACAACATTTCAAATAAATTGAACTTAAATTTATATTTTGTAGAAACCACGCCTTTTATATTTATCAATACATAATTATTTAGCCATTAAGTACAAAAAACTTGAGGTAATGTCCTTCCTATTGCACGTAATTCAAAATTCAAAATCTAACATTTTAGGTAATAAATGTAAACGACAATAACTGTGACGTTGACAATTGAGTTTACTGTCATTCAAGGCATTAGAGGAACGTCATAAGAGGGAACCGATGATGCAATTACCGCAAAATGTAGTAAATAGTTAGAGAAAATAGTAAAAAAATAATAACAACAACAACAACAACAGCAATAACAGTAACCATAACAACGATTGTATCAAGAAAAGTGTGCGCGTTTTAATTTTTTTACAAAATGGTAAAAAAAAAGGAAAGAAAAAAAAGAAGAAGAAAAAATATATGGAAGAATTTTGTTAATTAGCAGCAATTAATCTGTGGAGTGTAATTCATACTTGTCAGCATAACAGCAACAGAATACGAGTATGTGGACGACATGCATAACTCATGTAATAGCACACATACAAAGTGATGAATAGAGAGTAGAGAATGAGTATAGTACAATGTACTCACATAGGCACACTGCATACTGCAGCACGGCAACTGATTGTGATGGTAAACAGTTGTTGGACTGACGGAAGGACAAGACGCATAGTCATTTACAATAGACTTCTTTTGTTTAGCGACTTGTCGTGTGCTTAGTGTGCTAAAGCGTGTTTTCTGCTAACGTTACTGTTGTTGTTGTTGTTGTTGTTGTTATTGTTATTGTTGTTGTTGCTGTTGCTGTTTTTGTTTTCGTTGTTTTTGCTGCGGTCGTTCATGTATGCACACCGCATCGTTGCCTTTAGAGATATTCAACGTATTGTTGGGTGACAACAAATTGTTTTCATTCATTCATTCATTCCTACTGTCATAGTTGACTTTATATAGATAGTGCTAGAAACAATCCAGTCAACAGAGAGACAGACAGACAGACACATATACACGCATACACTCATACACACACACACACACACACACACACACACACAAACACACACATGCATAGATATGCATAGACCGACCGACGAACATGGACTTGGATTGTTTGCCCGCTTGCTGGATAATGTTGTACAACTGCAACGTGCTTTTTCTCTTATTCTGTTGTTGCTGCTGCTGGTGCTGGTGCTGGTGCTGCTGCTGCCATAACTATTCTCTGACTCCTTCACATATATGGAGAGATGTAATTAGTACCCAACTGCCTTCATTAGGTTAGGCGTGAGTGCGTTCGTGCAAGCGTACGCATGTTGGTCACATCTCTATGGTACGAACAAGTATGTTTTTTATAGTTGTTGTTGTTGTTTTTCACTTGCATGCCATTCTTTGCAGTCACTATCATACTACTATTTATTGCCGCATTTATGAAATTTTTCTTTGCTGCATAATAAACAAATGGTTTTTTTATTGCGTTTTGTGTGTTTCTTACCCGTTTCTCTAGCGACTTTCCTAGAATCTGCCTGCCTATAATTTATATATTGTATCTATAGACGTTGCATTGTCATATCGTTTCAGTTTACAGAAATGAAATGTTAAAGAAATAATTTGGACTTCTGCGAATTTTTTTTTTTTATTTAATAATTTTTGCAATAAAAACAACAAAAAAAAAAAGATAACAACTTGAGAATTAATTCCGATTGAACGAACGTACGAAACCAATGAACTGAATTCTACCAGTATTTTAAGAATTTGCATTCAATGAGCAGATAATTTTCATTCGGGAAGCTTCAAAAACAAAAACAAAGCAAAAAAAAAACAAAAAAAAAAAAAAACAACAAAGAAATCTCTCTACACTTACTGACATTCTGAAGGCAGAAAGGAGCAGATGTGCTTAACAATTAAACCGAACACAACGTCATCCATATAATCATCACTGATTAGCTGTTATGTTAAACAAGATTATTTTACTCGATAAGCAATTTATATAAACGAATAATAAGAGAGCGTAGATCAGAATCTTGAAAATCAAAGATAGCCATCGTTATTATTTTCATTGTAATTATCATTAAGTTAATCACAGGTAATAAACATATAAAATATGTTACGAAAGAATAGGGAAAGAAAGAAAATGTAAAAGGAAAAAATGCTTATCGTTGTTCTTTCTACTTTACTTCTTAACTTAACTTAACTTAACTTAACTTGTAATTTGAGAATTTTTTTATAAAAATTATTAAAGAACTTTTTTACGATATCCATTAACACATTAACATATGCCTAATTGTTGTTGCATTTTTTTTTTTTTGCTTTTTTGCTTCTTTCCCAACGTCTTGAAGTTAATACCAACCAATATGTATGTCGACTATTTAAGAGTTTTGCACACTTTTCATAAATTATGTATGCCTGTATGCATGTACGCATGAATGTGCGCTCTTATTGGCTTTCATGTATTAGTAGCTTTTACCGTTTGGCGGGATATTTTTCAAGGTAACATGAGTAGTTGTTCGCTTGTTCGGTTGTTCGGTTGTTCGATTGTTTTTGTTGCTTTTAATGGTAATATTGTGTAGGACTAATTATCCAGTAGCTAAGAGTACAGATAATAACCTACAAAAGTTGTTCTTGTTGTTTTACAAACGAATGCCTTAATTTTGCTTTTAACTAAAAATATGCGAGACTCGATTGTAAAGGCAACAGAAAACCTAAACTGAAACCTAAGCTAGCGTTCGCTTCCCTGGGATATTGTGCTTTCAAGTAATTACCAAGCTTAACCCACGAATGGAAAGGTGCACCAATCAGTCAATACATATTTCAGGCTATATAGCGAACAATATAAGTGTAGAGTGCATTTTATCATCATGGGAGACTTGATACATATTTTAGGCTATATAGCGAAGGCTATGACTGTAGAGTGCATTTTATCATCATGCGAAACTTGATTGTAAAGGCAAGAGAAAATTGAAAACTAAAGTAGCATTTGGTGATATTTCATTTGCTTGGCGTATTGTGCTTTCGAGTAATTGTCAAGCTTAGCCAAAGAATGGAAAGGTGCACCTGTCGGCCAATACATAATTTACGCTATATAGCGAAGAATATGACTGTAAGGTATTAAAATTTGCATGACCTTTTAACTATTGTGCTCTGGTTATGCCAACTTTCAGGTTTGACTTGTGCAAGCAATTAAATTTCTATTTCATTGGACAACAACAAATGCACATAAAGGGGGGCCGCATATAACACGCAATGTAAGGAAAAAATAAAATAGAGACCTTATAGCCGAAGAAAACTGGCAATTAAATATTCCATGCCAATGCGTCTAAGGCACTTCTGCACCGACGTGAGGATAGGTGATATTTATTAAGGGAAGAGCAAACGAAAAACAAAACAACTAAAATAAGTATTCGAATTAAGAAATATTAGAAAGCAAGCACACGCACACAAAGTGCAATCGCAACATCAAAACACTAACTTATTTCTATTAACTCTCGGAATAAAATTTGCAAATCGAGTTATAATCGTTTTCAGTGACATTACGTAACTCCAGAATACTGAAACCTATCACGAAAACCTAACTTCTTCGCTAAATCCCTTTTTTGTAATTGTCAAAATTGTCCCCAACAAGCCCTCCCGATGGACATAGCACGCGAATTTACTCAAGTGCAGATTTTTGCTCTTCTCTTAGATTCTTGATATGTTCTAAAGGTCCCTGAAACATATCACAAAAAGCTAATTTCATTATTATGACCCGGCTTCATCCATATATATATATATATATATGCCCTCATAGATACGTAGAACATTAAATTAATTGCAAAGCTAGAGGTAGGTCCCCCTCCATTATTCTTCAAAATCTTTTTACATTATTTTCACATATATTAAGGAGCATTTCAATGTAGGAAGAAAGAAAATATGAAGTATAAGTGACTTCATATGTAAGGTAATATTATCGATCATTTTATTCCAGTTTTGAACCCATGCTATCATTATACATGACCGGACGCAAGCCTTCTTTCCTATTGCGCCACCAGTAATATTGAATGTTGCAGCAGTCACTTTTAGGCAAATCGGTGTCAAAAATATTATATAAATATTTTTATAATAAGGAAAAAGAAGAAGAGAGGAAATGCATTACAAATGTATAAAAAAATTCGATTTATGTTTATACGTTTTATGGCATAATGGGACGATTTTGGCGGTGATAAGAAAAGGGACTTCGCAATAAGTTCGATTTTTCTGATAGGTTTTAGCTTAAAATATATCAAAAATCTGCATTTGAATAAATTCGTTAATATTTTTTATAGCCCACCTTGTATATTGTAAATTTTTGCCAAAAGTGTACATACACTACGTGGTACATAGTACTAACACACTTTGTTTTTTAATTTTTTATAACATCAAGTACGATTTCTGTTTTTATTTGCGCTTGCATTTTCTATTTCTATTTAGTTTTACTCATCGTTTTGTTATTTTTATAGCCACCACTGTAAGAGGGTGGTATACGCAATTTGTTTCTTTCCAAAATATATGTAAACACCCAAAAGGAAGCTTTAGAGACCTTGATCAGCGCGAAATCCTGACTTGATTTGACCATGTCTGTCCGTCTGTGTCGTTTGTGTTGTTGGCACTCCCCTCGTCGCAAAAATGAAGCTATCAAGTTAAAATTTGCTAAAAATATTGGAAGTTTCTGTGCGCAGGTTGGTATTGAAAATGGCCAATTTGGTCAGAGCAAAGGCGCGCAGTGGGGCGTGAACTGAACGCAACTCAGTTTTTTTTAACAAATATTTTTGGATTTTTGCTCGTTACTCGGAAATTATTAAAGTTAGAACCCTGAAATTTTTCACATTTACCTTACGAAACAGTCTACTCGGTAGGTCCGAAAATGGAACCCATCGGTCATGCCCACACAAAGTTACGAATAACTAAATTTTTTTTTTTTTTTCAATTTTTTGAGGTTTTACGCTTATTTATCATAACGCAAACAAGACCGAATGTTTAAAACTACTTTGTACATTCCTCAAGCGAAGATATCTTGCACGCCTAAAAATGGTTTAATTTTAAAGTCAATGTGGTAGACAACGCGGTTATTTCTTTCTTAATAATACCAGCGATATGGGTATCAGATTAAAGAACTTGGAGAGCAGAACGCGAAAAGCATAGTGGTGGGTATGCGAGATTCGGCCTCCGCCGAATATAACGTTCTTACTTGCTTCAATATCGTTTAATTGTCAGTTAGCTTACCAGAGGCGCGAACCAAACGTGAAGATAGCCCATCTTTTAGCAAAGCCAAAAATGTGGACTACTCATTGTGAGTTAACTTCACGCCAGTAATTCTTCACTTACTTTCATCATAGAATATCAACAATTATGCCCTGCTGTCATATAAACGCTCTATTCTTCGTGAGTATCCTTATAAGAAGAGGGATGCGCGAACTGTAACTCAGTCTGTAATCCAAACTGAGTGCAATGAGTGTAGTGAGTGAGATGTAGAAAGAGAGAGACAGAGAGGGAGAGAAAGAGAGTCGGAGGGATAGAGAATGCGACCCTACCTAAACTTTTCAAATGCCTATAACACCCACACACTTACACGAAAAAAAACTTTTATTTTGAAAACAGAAAAAATCAGCCGCGCCCACCCCATATTGTAGAGCATAAAAATTTAGTCCAATTACTATTTTTGTCTTTTTTAGGACAACAGTGATGGCATAAGAGGTATAAGAGATTCGGCCACGACCGAATATAATTGTTTCACTTGTTATGTTTACGATCAGCGGAATTGGGTTTACTAGGTTCGGTTCTCCGCTTTTACTATACTATCTAGCGATAACCTAGAATATGCGACTCGGTAAAGCTCGATTTTTTCAAGTCCGTCTGTGCTCTTGTCTGTGGTCTGTAAATAGCATAGCTCGTTATCATAATCAAGTACGACAATTATATTTGGTCGTGACCGAATCTTTTACACTCATCACCGTTATCCTAAATGATAGAAGGAAAAGAACTTAATTATGGATGGGATTTTCTTCAGTTTAACAACTTTGCTTGTTCTTTATGAGTAACAGTAAAAGCACGGAAAGCAAAAGTGTTCGCAGTTTTTTATTATATAGGCGTGCGCGCATCTTGTAGGCGTGTAATTTAAAAAGCTTGGGTCCTTTTCAAATTCTCTTGCAAATTTTTAGGCGATATCTCCATTTTCGTTAACGGGGAAATGTTTACCATAGTTGAGCAGGCGAACAGATTGACAGGCAAACAGACGGACATGCTTCGGAGCATTTCGAATTCGTATCTATCTAAGAATTTATATTTTTTTGAAGCTTATTTCTACGCGTTAAAAAGGTGTTGAAAAAAAAATACATTTTGATACGCCCTAATATTGGGTAGGCGTAGTCAATTTCACTCATTCTTGTACAAATACTACAGCATTGCGCCTAGAATATATTTTGTACATTTATTCGCCGTAGTTTATGAGTAATGAGTAAGATAACCATTGTTTATTCCGTTTGAGAAACAGAGATGTTTTCAATTTACGTGGCACTGTGAGCGTGTCTTTCGACCGATTTGCTCCATTTTCAATATCAGCGAGAGCTTCCAATGTTTCTGCCAAATGTCAATAGGTTCTCCGCGCATTCTTTTCGCAAGATTTAATCTTCTCTCTCGGTGGTAAAAAGACTACCACAACCAACGAAGAATTAGAGCCTGTGGGTAATGACTATTTTGAGCATCGCTTTGCTTTTCATTAAACAGGGTTTGGATGTTTTGAACTGCCGCAAAGGAGGTTGGTATTAATATAAAATGAGGCTGTGTTCTTAGTTATTTCTTTCGCAATTTTTGCGTTCTCCTTTACAACTATTCGAATACGTTTGGGTGTTTTTGAAACTATTATTTGTTATCATTTTCTTCTTCTTTTTTGGTTGAGCATAAACGTAATTTGAATGAATTTTTTTGCATTCATTCTCTTTTCTCTCCGCTACATGGACATATGTTATCGCCAAAGGTGCTGATCATTCTACACCTCCTGGAAAGTTACTGTCGAAAGGTCTCGCCAAAATATTTGATCAGTAAACAACGCAAATGTATGCTGGTTCATCTAATTCCTCTATCCCAGACATAAAATATCCAACAAGATAGCTACGGAGTATATTTCATATGATTCAATAAGAAGCAGCAGCGAAGTTAGACAGCGGCATAAAAGCTTTAATTTCGATTCCAATTCCTCAAGTCTCAAGTGTGCATTCGATCTTAATTTCAGATGAACGAGCAAATAAATTGGGAAAATAGTCATCAGTGAATTGATTCAAAAAATTTACTGGACGCTGGGTAATAATGCAAAACAGACACTTCTTCAATATTTAAACGAAACTCAGGGAAAAAACAGAAGAAGAAAAAATGTAACTGAAGCACTAACGAATTGTAACATTTTTCATACTGCATCTTGTTTGCTGTATTCAATAGGACGTTTATGTTTTGTTTTTTTATTTTTTTCTTTATTTGTGAACGAGACCACATTCCTTTCTATATTTCTCTATTTAATGTTGCGACAACAGCACCAATGGCAACGGATAAAAATGGTAGACAAAAAAAAAAGAAAAAGAGAATCACTTATCAAGTTGGCTGTAATGGGTCGTCGTTTATTTAGAAAAACGGTTGACATACTAACAAAAATGTACATAATACATATATATATATATATAAATGTACATATATATATACAAACAAACAGTCAAACAAACAAATAAACAAACAGACAAACGTTGTATTAATGGCTGGTATGGCCGCAACGTTCCGTGCCCCTTCTCCAGCAAAACATGATTACGTTTATTCACTCCGCTTCGACTCAGTTCAGTTAGAAGTGGTCGGGAATTGTGGTCAGAGAGTGTGTAACACAAGACAGCACATTAAACAGTTGACACTTGGTCTTTTGTATTATTCGTTGATTGTATTTTATACACTAACCCAAAGCGATCTATAGAGTACTTGAATATGCGTGTGTTTTTTCATTTGTGTGTGTTTATTTTTATGCGTGTGAGTGTCAACCCACTACAGTTACAACATTTTTAAATTCTATTTCTCTCTCTTGGTAATTTGTGGTGATTCCATTGTGCTTTTGTTAACGCATGAGTTCGTCATTTACTGGACCGGTTGTCTTCCTTTTTTTTTTATTTTCTACCCGAGTAACGTGGGTGGCTCTATGCTATCGTAAAAAGTTTTAAAATTGCGTAGAATATTTATATGGATACAAAGTGGAAGCGTGTAGAACATACGTTGAAATAATGACATTATATAAAAAGTTAACACACATATATATAATACAATATATATATGTGTGTGTGTGTGTGTGTGCGTGTGTGTATGGAAAAAGAATTTAATTGAGTTTTAAATAGGGTTTGAAATATTTATTGCTATTGTTCGAAATCTTTCCCTGCCTTTAAGCTAAGAAGGGATAAACGGAAACAGTGACAAGTTAGCAGAAAATTTTAAAGGACTTGGATGCAAAACTTCCACAGAAGACGGCAATTGTTTAAGTATTAAAAGGAAATTTTAAAATACATTTTTATGCTTGCAATTTCAAATATTTATTTCGAAGAAATGTTTTGGAAGGCTTTTGAAATAAAACGAAATAAAGAAATTAATTTCAAACTGCGTGGAACTGCGTGGTCTTGACTTTCTAACCAGTATATTGCATAGTTCTCTTAATTGGGCCCATTCCGGTAACATCTTGTATGAAACATCTCTCAGAGACATTGCCTTCTTAACTAACATAAGACATATAACATCTTCGGTCCCTTCATGCTGTCGACTGGCGAATCTATTGTAAACTGTGTAATGAGAACGGAAAGAAATCAAGAGTGTACTAAGTCTTTGGAAATACTAATTTTAAGCAAATGTGTGACAAGTTCCATAGCAAAGACATATTGAGGCAGTATCAGGTGACCCTCATAAGATAGATATAAACTCTATTAATGGACTTCTTTTGTACAAAAACAACTAAATGTCCGCGATTCACCACCATTTTCCCATAATTTTAGAGACAGAGACTTCTCTTTCTCGTTTCAGAACGTGGATGAAAACAGTCTTCATAGTACTGTCCGAAAAATAACATCTTCCTTGGTTGGGTTTGATCGAGTATCATCTTTCAAACCGCATATTACAGGTCGCGAATAGGAGTGGAAAATAGTTCGAATAATACTCATTCCTAAACAGGGCTCCTTTTTTGCGTCCTAACCTACCTCTCCAAAGTCACGAAGCACATCAGGAAGGAACAAGTTGATTCATTCTTGCATATTACTAATGATCTGCAAGGTGTCCCACTTCGGCTTTCAGTCTGAACATTACACTTCGAAACTTGTAATCTTCGTCACGGCCTTTTTTAAGGGTAACATCAATATTTGTCGGAGCTGTGTACTTCTCGCTCTCGAGTTCCATACACTCAGCTTATTAATAAATTGTATGAGAAATTCAACTTTTCGCGGAGAGCTTGCTGGGTGAAAGCATGCCTGCATACTACATTTCGTCAAAAATATACCAAAAATGTATTTGTTCTAAAAGTGATTCTGTATCGGTCGATGGAATAGAAAATGGCTCCGCATCAAGTCTTTCATGGTATTATACACATTTGAATAAATTTAATATGTCCTTGCAACATGTAGTCCGTACAGCATACCTTTCAAGTTACTGTGCGGATTATCCACACAATGACACCATACTTTAACGTAAATCCTCTTTAGTATCCTCGTGACGTTGAGTTCGTTTCAGATTAAGTTCGCACCACTGAATTGTAATTTTTAAGATAGTCCAGGTTTTATTTACAATTCTTAGGAGATCTATTTACAAATAATTTTCAGGACTTTATATATAAAAAGCTCCTGGTTTCGCTCGCTCCAATATTACGATTCAACTCAGTTGACTCGACCATCTCTTGTCATCTGCAAAAACGCTGCTTATATAAGCTTTTACAAGTAAGTCACCCATACCTAAATTGATTGCGACATCTTTACATTAATCCCTTTCTCCGCTAATCTTCCGGCAATTGTTGTTAATCTTTTCGCGTTTGGCCAGCCGCATAAGGAAGATGATAGGCGTCTTGATAGTGCCTCGGTTTGATTTCGCATTCCTCTGAAATTGTGTTTCTTGGAAAATCGACTCAAACTAACAATTATGACGTTTTCGTAACGATGCGATAATTCGTTTAGGATGTAAGAGACTTTATGACTTGTGGCAGCAATGTGCCTGATTTTCATAAATATATTGTGGTGAGTTTCGACTAACTGTGCGCCTATTTAGCGCACTTCTTCCACTTCTTCTTCTTCTTATAAGTGAGCCTTTGTACAGGAATAAGTACTAATTTTCGATGTTCTCTGATGCAGATAAATGAGAAGAATTGTGTTGGGCGAACTAGTAGTACTGAGTATTTCGTAAATAGGTGTTCTTGACTAGAACGTTCCAATTTGTTTATTTCTATTGTTATTTCGATAGGAGACTTGTTGTGAAAAATATTGGTCTCTCGTTTCAACTAAACTTTGAAGCAACCCGGATCAATTCGAAGCATGCAACCAAAGTCGCTTTTTATTTTTTAATACATAGTCAATTTAAATGCCGAAATTTACATGAATAGTTAAACATACATGCAATAAATGAATAAAAAAATGATGGCATAACTAAATAATAAGAAAAACAAGCAATTGATCTTATCTCAGTGCGGACCAAACGAACTCATTAGACACCCGTCGAGTATATTTTTTTCATTTTCTAATTGAAAAAAAAAAAAAAAAAACGAAAAAACCTTAAGAACACACATGTTGCCTGCGACATGCATCAGTGTATGTATCGTCTTCATTTGCTTTTGCCGCTTTTTTTTTTTTTTTCTTCCTTAACTGTACTAATAATGTAATTTTATTTCATTCATTCATACACACTTGTAGCAGTTTCAGCCATGAGCAGAAAACTAATGTTTGGAAATGTTTTTGCGTTTCATTAAATTCTTAAATTAACGAAAAATTGTGGCAAAAAGCTGACAAACAAACAAACAAACAAACAAACTAATGAACGAATATCATAGAATGACTATCACTTTGTGCATTCGTAACTGAAGACCTCACACAGCTCACTCGTATATGTTGCAGTCTAATTAGATTTTTTTTTTTTTTTTTTTAATGATGTTTTCGTTGTTCTTGTAAGTGTTTGTCATCAGTTTGTTAATTTGACTGTTTGTCGGTTGGTTAGCAATTTATTTCCCTCTTCTATTCGACTACGTCGTGTTCCTCTCCGTTGCTGTCTTTAGTTAATTTTAATTTATGTCTTTTTCTCTTCAACTACATAAAGAAACATACAACTGCGGAGCTTGTAGTTAAAAGAAAGCAGTTGTCATTAATGTAATGATATCAGTTTAATGTCATAATATTATTCGACAGACGAAAAAAAAGCATGCAAACCGTCTTTAAATCCTTGCTATTGCTCCGAGAACTTTCTCATAATTAGTTGAAGAAGATCATCATAATCAGATGGCAGCAAAGCGTTTACATAGAAAAGGAAAAAATGAAAAATTACATTCGCTTATTAGGCACGCGAATTCTGAAAGTGCATCGCATAAATTTAAAAGGGAAGCGACGGCCAACTATTCCGAATTTGTGAGCAGGCTGAACTCTACTTTGTCTAGTTGCAATTTAAAAAAATTGATGATCCGACTTTGATGAAAAGCGCCAGAGCGCTTCTCCTTGACCTAACATAACATATATATTTGCAATATATATATATATATATATATATATAAATGTATATATACATACATATGAATTAGTAAATTTAATATTTTATTTGTGGTCGGAATACT
The DNA here is from genome assembly GCA_001077435.1 of Glossina morsitans morsitans. NCBI lineage: Eukaryota > Metazoa > Arthropoda > Insecta > Diptera > Glossinidae > Glossina > Glossina morsitans. The sequence continues at coordinate 13,250 of CCAG010001960.1, forward strand.
TGCAAAAACTAAGGAAAACAGTGAAGAAAAAAGCATGTGTCGTGGAGAACAATCAGCGCGCGATTTCATTCTCCCTTATGCACATTACGATATCATATATAATAAAATGAGAGTTATGGTCGGCTTACAACATCAGGAATTGAATCTGAGTCTCTTTCGTATTATTGCCGGACATTGCAACTGCTAGACTCGACGGCTACCTCATGTTCAACAATAATATCAAGCCTTTAAAATGAAAGAGCAATAAGAAGAAGAGATAATGTCGAATGCGAAACAAAGCTTAAAATTGACGAGCGTTGCAATACGATTTGTTGAAAGGGCCAACATTTTATAATGTAAGAGATTAATATAACTTTTAACGCTTCTCTCCTCGAATCATTACGTAATGTAAAAGTAACACGCAATGTAACTTTCCGTTGCACCGTTGCAGCAACCTCAGAACACTTCATTTAATATATTTACACAAATGAGACAAAATAAAGGTGACAGGTAACGGGCGGAACTTTCTACTTCTTTTCAGTGTCACGTAACCTTCGCAATAATAATAAGCCCATTCGTACATTGTAGGATTCGAATCATCATCGTAATTTGAATTGATCTAAGCCTGCCTGTCCGTCTCTCCGTCTAACGTCTGTCCATATAAACTTGTGTTCAAGCTTCAGGTCGCAATTTTTGAGATCTATTGATGAAATTTGGAACAGCGACGTGTGTTGACCCAAAGACGAACACTATTGAAAATGGTTCGCATCGATACACTTTTCCGACCATTCTCCACATAACGTCCTCCTCTGAACAGTCGTTATATAAAAAAAAATTGTAATTTTCAAAATTTCTCGGCAAAAATGCTTAAGTAATAGTATTTGGGCAATGGTATGAAAACTTTGGACCGGCTGGGGCAATTTCTGAACCCCCTCTATCATAATAATAATTTAACATAAAAAAATTAAATGTACTAAATTTAGACCTTCTTGGTCTATTTTGTGGATCCTACCCTAATAAAGATTGTCCTCAAAATTGATCCTTTGTAGAGGAGAAAAGTCCGGGTTTTAATATGGGGTGATAAAGTTGAGCCGTAATAGTAATTTCATACAAAAATGATATCTGCGAAATTTGGACCATCTACGCCTATTTCTGAATCTGGCCCTATGTGAGAATTATATTTGTACTACATTAGGTTGCTTGTTGGGCCCGCTTCCCCATATATACGCACTTGAAAAAATTACCTTTATATAGGAATAAGATATAAATTTTGTGTTCTACAGTAAATATAAGAATTGTGTTAGACAATGTGGTGTAGAGTATTTAATGGTCGGCGGTTGTACTTTTAATTGTTGCCATATCATATGGTCAATCGTAAAACTTCTTACGTAAAGAATCTTGCAGAGTCCTGCGAAATCCTAGATATCCTTTACGATGCTTATCGCAACATTTTTCCTTTTGTGTGCGTATTTATTTACGCGGAGAGCGATGTTTCCTCGACATAAGCTGCATCTAGTCCTGATAAAAATTGTAATACTTGTTTTAGATCAATGTCTGCAATAAATGTTAGAAGTTAAAGTCTTTTGTTTTATTGTAAGCGTGATCGCGAGTCCATTTTCGAAGTTAATCTGAGACCTTCAGTTAAAGAATGTATGTAAGATTTTAAACTCAATTATTGCGAGCATCATTGTAACAACCAAAAACGGGTCGCAGACGGGTGGACAAATGGACAAAACTAAATCAGCTTTGATTTAATTGTCTCTCTAATCCGTACTTCTGTGTATTTGCAAATCGAAAAAAGTAAGTCTCCACTCTTCGCGTTTATAGGTTGAATAAATAAAAAAATTATATTTGGCCCTACGGCCAAACCTTTCATTTTAAGGGAAAAAGGAGACATTGTCTCCAATCATTGGCATTTTTCTAAAAGCACTGTAGGATCGTCTGTAAAATATGCTTGGCAATTTTTATCGTTTTACCTTTGATGTGCTACAGCTAAGCACAAAAGTGTATCCTTTGCCTGATTTGAATCCTTTCTAACGCGAAAGTTTTTGCAAATTGTTGCGAAAATTTCAAGCGCATAATTTGTTTCCTATGACCGGGAGAACGTTTACCATAGAAATTTATTCAAACGGATAGACGGGCATCCCCAAATCGATTCAAAATTTCATAGCAATCAAGAATATATATATATAGTGTAAAGGCTGTTCCTCTGGACATCGCAAACCCTTTTGATACAATAAATATAACTCCAGCCTTATGTGCTCGATATAAAAGTATTTTGTAATTACCTACAGAAAATCTATATTTGCAGACTAAATAAATCCAGTTTAGTTTACCTTTGGTATATAAAAAAAGATTTACATTTGTAATGAAAAACTAGCACAAAACACTAAAAGTGGATTAAAAAATTGTTGTTTGTTTTCCATTTTTTTTTTTTTTCATTTCGTTTTCGAAGGAAGGAGAGAGAGAATTCAATAATAAATTTATATTTTATTAGTTTTTGCTTTACGCCCAAAAGTTATGAAAATTAAATAAAAACAAACATTAATCAAAAAAAAAAAAAAGCAAAATGATTTTTTTTAAGCCTCGGAACAAAATCAGCTTATACCACCAAACATCCATTCAAAGTTTATTTAATTTCTTTTTTTTTTTTGCTTTGCTTAAAAAAATCATAAAGTTATCCGGTGCTGTGGTACAATGCTCTTTTAATTACCATAAATATGAATAGGGAGGAATATCATGATTGCTCATAGGGATAGCAACAATTCTTCGCATAAGTATGTGACGAGATAATAATCTTGCAGCTTGAGATAATTGCCATAAATTAGTTATATTATTGTGTAGAATTCTGGCATTATTTTTATGATAGCGAGTAAAAATGTATATGTTGTGTAGTAATATAAGGACGATTAGTCAAATTCACGTGCACATTTATAAAACATCCTTTATCCTTTATATCTTTCAAAATATGATCCATTTGAGGGAATAGACTTACGGCTGTCTTCAAGTCACTCTTCCATCAACACCCTAGAATTTGTTAAAATTTATTGCAAAAAAGTTGAATCTATTCTGGTTCCGTTACGCCACACTACGTTCAAACCAATTTACAGAGCTTACTAGTCGTAATGTAACTAAAAAAAAAATTCAGGTCAGTTGGTAGTGTTTGTCGTGTCAAGAATTTAGACGAACACAAGCGCCAAGGTACTGCTGCAAATGTCGATATTGGGAACCAAAGTGTAAATGAAAATGGAAGATGGAGGAGGCTTGGACTTTCTCAAAGCAGGACATGAAATATTTTTCATAAATATTTGGTTGCGAAAGCGTATAAAATTCAGCTGACACCTGTGAACTTAAAAACCACATGACTACTTGGGTGTAAAACGCTTGCAGATCAGACCTTGGGGCAACGTGAAACAAAAAACAATTTCTGATATGTAATTGGCAAATGTCGGTACACAGGCATATATATGTAAATACATACAATGGTGTTGCGTGTCTGTTCGTCGTGTCGTTATATAATTCATTTACTTTTATCTATGATATGTTTGTTGGGCTTGTTTGTTTTCAATTTTAATATTCATTTGCAGGTGTTAGATTTCATCTATAATTACATAAGAATTTAAAATCATTAATAAATTACTTAATTAATATAATTATAATCAAATATTTACAAATTATTTTTATATCATAATTAATTAGAAAAAGAGTTTAGGAAGAAAGAAGTTTTTCCTCCTGCACAAAATCTAATAATCAAATTTTTAATTATTAATGTGATATTCAAAATATTGCGGTAATGATAAGGGAAATATTTTAAATTTCAATTTTAATTAAAACATAACTGGTTTCACATCAACGCCAACTCGCTTAAAGCGCAAGCAAAACAACAGAAAGTAAAACTTGTTCAATATCTCTTTGGCATTATTTTATCTGTGCAGCTTGTTGCACAAGAGTACATTAAGTTTATGCGAATGTATGTAGCACTCAGAAGGACTTGACATTCACCTACAAATTATACTTGTCCGTCCATATGCTACGCTAATGTAGAGCTGTCGCCTCAAGAATGAACCAAGAAAAAAGTATGTTTTTTCTAATCTTGTCCGACATAAATCGATTATATAATCGTATCTTGATATGCATATCGCATGGGCATATTAAATGAATATGAAAAATTTCGATGGAATGTGATCATCTTTCTTAGAGAAATCGAGACTTTCTATATGTCACGTGCATTGGCTGTGATAAGTTTAGACTAAGTAAATATATGTAATTGTGATAGCCCCTTGTCATCTACAGGCATCTCGTGAAAGATAAGCCTTCATAGGCACAAAATGGTACCTACTCGTTTCGTTTCTATGACCACAACAAATGAAGATTAATAATAAAACGACTTTTACTTTAGTTAATCCTTCAACTCTAAGGATTCGCATAAATACATTTCAACATTCATTGGGTAAAACGGTACAATTTGCGTTATACTATAACCTAAGGCATTGTATTAGAAGAAGTGGTGTAAGGTATGTAATGGCCACGCTTCCTCAACCAAAACATTTTAACTTGTTTTTCTAGCGTAATAACTGACTAAACATTCAACCTCTTGTTTATGCGAAGAGAAAATGTTAGGAAAATTGTAACGAATTGTTTTTCAATTAAGTCAATAGTTAGTTGAATTTGAAATTAAAGTAAAAATTCAATTAAAAATAATCGAACGACATAAACGACCCTATCTGTGTTAGTGCAAAATAAAAATAATTCATTTTTAAAAATCTCTCTCCCCTTCATTTGAAATTCACTGTCAACACTTTAGACATGTAGGCGGATTAGGAGGCGAATGGAAAGAAAAATGATGCAATTAACAGTTGCTTTGTTAACTTACTCAAGTTTCACTCATCTTTAAGGCAGTCACAGAATGTATGAAGATAATTAAAGGTAATTTTTCTCTTAATTATAGTTTTCCACAACAAATTTCGATGGGCAAGATAAACTAACATGAATGCAGACAGATTCCGAAAGAAGAATAAAACTCCGTTAAGTGTGTATTTCCATAATTTTCGTCACTTTATTTATATTTCAAAATGACGGCATACTACTACTCCTCCTGCATAAATATGCTGAAGATCATCCAAAAGTTCCTGCTAATTGCATTTGTACTCCTTCGTAACAAGATTGTTTGTCGCCAATCAATTCTTAAGATTTATTATTGTTATCGCTATTATTGCTTCCAGGCTTTGAGGAAACTTTAAATCTAGTGGTGACTCTGAGAGACATCCACTTGATTAACGGATAACACAACTGTTGTTGATTCGCTGAATAGAAGAAGAAAAAGAAAAAGAAGAAGAAGAAGAGGAAAGGAAATATAACCGAATACTAATAGTTTGGGAGGGTATTGGGCGTGTGAGGGAAATGTTTTGGCAGCCATTTTGTGGAGACATCATCAGCTTATGGGTCCATGCTGCATGGCGGGTTCAAATTTAATTGAAAAAGACAAAAATAATTTAATTTAATCTACATTTCCACCAGCCAGAGGATTGCGTGGGGGCTTTTGTGAAATATTGCTAGGCAAGCATTGAGATAATAAGGCACAGATCTCGACCGAAAACAATTCACTCCTTTACGAAAGTTGTGTTAAAGATTCTGTACACAATGCGAATGAAAAAAAGAAGAAGATTGTTCGAGTTATGCTACGTTCCGTTTTCAAAACTTGTGTTTCGAGGTAAACGCGTTTAAAGTCTTGACATGTGACATATGAAATTTCATTGGAAAATTTTTAGTTTCATACCAAAAGCATCGAAACCTACTGAATCGCTTTGAGCCTCATATCCATTCAATGATTGTCTCCCTGAACATACGCTTAGGTAGTTTCATTTGAGACCGGTACTCTTGTTGTAGCGTCTCGAAATTTTCAATGAAAAAACTTTTTCCGCCTACTGCGTTTTTCTGACACATGCTCTAGCGAGTTTAAATATTTATTGAACTGATAAAAAAGAATTTTTTTCCTGAAAAATGTTCAACAATGTTTCGTTTTACGAATTTTTTTGTCTTTGCGGTCTAATGACATCGCAACAATAACGATACCATACGTTCGTAATTCGTGCTCTGTCCCTCTTCCATCATTGGTTAATGAGCCGTTAAAAACTTATATTATTGTGATTAATGTTTATCTGCGCGGTGCACTAAGATTTGATGGAGTGAAGTATGATTCACTACTTGGCAAGTTATTCGAAGTGGACTTCTTTCTGAAACTAGTCGGTTGAACGTTACGTTATCTGAAAATTAAGCAATAAAAAGTACTGCTACTACGTCTTTGACAGAGAGAGAGAGAGAGAGAGAGAGGAGGGAGAGATGTCCGGTGCAATCCAATCTGATTACATGTTCTATGAGATACTTTGTCGCGTTGGATATTGAATTGCGGCTATTTCATGAATGACATCCAGCTTAACTAAGAATTCATTAGGCCACAGATGCGCGGCTGCTTACAAGGCACAGTTTGAAACCTAGTCCTGAAACAATGAGCTTTTGAAGGTTCATCCTCGAACTTGCATTTTTTGATTATTTCAGATAGCATTTCCAAAAATTTGTTCTTACTTGAGTTTAAGTTAACAGTTAACATTCAAAGAGAAAGTATTTACAAATTTGCAGTTAAGCACGATATCAAATCAACTCTTTTGGCAAAATTCGAATTCATTATACCACTTAGTGACTCACAATCTCGTAGTCAAAAAGCAATCGAACATCTTGGACAGAAATGCGTTCTGCATGCCATTTCAGAACACTATCCCATTTCGTCCAGTATCACATTTGATAATTCCATTTCGAGCTGTGAACTAAGTAAGAGTTTATGCAAAGCTTGCATCTACAAATAGATTTTCTCTTATCTACAGCACTTGTGGTACACGGAATATAAAGTAATGCGGACGTATGTAACACGCAGAGGGGCTTAAGATAGATCCATCTTTCGTTATGCCGATCAATTGACGATTATAATCGGAATTGATGCAAGCCTGTCTATCCGTCTGTCCGTCTGATGTTCGTCCATATCAATTGTGTGCAAGCTACATCGCAATTTTTGAAATATATTGATGAAATTTGGCATAATGGCATGTTTTGACTCAAGGACTGGTTTGGATCGCTCCATTTTCTTGACTACTCCCGGATTCTCAAAAGTTGTTGTATGGAAAAAAATCGTCATTTTCAAAATGCCTCAGCAAAAATGGCTAAGTAGTAATATTTGGGCATTGTAAATTGATATGAAAACTTTGGACCGTCTGGAGCAATTTTTGAACTCCCTCATATAACGAAAAGTGACGTTCACACGGCAAAACGGTATAATTTTCAATACCTGATGAAGAAAATCGTAACATAATAGTAATTTAATATAAAAAAATTAAAGGTACCATATTTGGACCTTCTTCTCCTATTTTTTGGATCCCATCCTAATAAGGATTTTCACATATATTGACCCTTTGTAGATCACAAAAGTCAAAGTTTTAATATGTACTGATGGAAATTGACCCATAATAGTAATTCCATACAGAAATGAACTCCACAAAATGTAGAGTTCTACCTATTCGCCTATTTTTGCATTCTGCTTTATGTAAGGATTAAATATGTACTACATTAGGTAGCGTGTTGGGCCCGCTTCCCCGTAAATTCTTTTACATCGAAACAAGATATAATTTTTGTGTTTTATAATAAAGACAAGAATTGTGTTGGACAATGTGGTGTAGGATATTGAATGGTCGGCCTTGCACAACTATAATGTTCTGACTTGTTTTATTTTCATATAATGCGAGACGAAAAATGATATGATCTGCGTATATATAATATTTCATGTTTGTATATGCCTTGGATAAATAAATTAATTTCCCATAAATGTTATAAGTATTTGACTGAGAGTCAAATCGTGGATGAGACAACAAAAAAATGTGTTAATTAGGCTTAACATGGTAAAGGTGAGACATATGCCATGGTGGTTCAATTTCTTTCATCAATTC
>CCAG010001963.1:0-10866 GCA_001077435.1 Glossina morsitans morsitans
GTCATTAGCAACAATAAAAAGTCTTGAAATCATAGCATTCAACACTAACGATAACAAAATTGAATATTTCTTTCAATAATTACTAGGATATAAGTCATCGTTTGTTTGTTGTTGCCGTTGCCGTTGCCGTTGCCGTTGCCGTTGCCGTTGCTGTTTTTGTTATTGTTACTGCTGTGACTGCTGTTACTGCTGTTACTGCTGTTATTGCTGTTATTATGGAGATGGACGTATGTGTTTTTGTTTATGTTTGTGTTTTATTCTTCTTTTCTTCTTTTTCCTATATTTTTACTTCCATCTCAATCAATTTTCTCTGAGTTTTCATGGCATCAAAACAAATTACCAACGAATTAATTTAACATCAAAAGCACGCAAGCGCATTAACACAACGAACACAACGACAACAACAATATTAATGATGATAGCGATGACATGAGAATATCTATTTCTCTGTCACACTTACTGTTTACCTACTATTTACTTTAGTTAGTTAGTTAGTTAACGTTGGAGACACGGTTAACAAGCGCAAATTCTGTGTGGAGATAGATGGCTGTCCTCGTATAGGTTTGTTCTCCAATAAGCGCTGTATCTAAATCCCCATATACATACACGAGCATATATATAGTGGCGCACACAGCAACTCAATTAAGCTGCTAAGGGTAGCAAGTCTTCGGTGTAGTGTCCGACGGAAGGAGAAAGTGCTATCGTGATTAATATTAAAAATATTTAATTAACTGCTTGATGAGTAAGTAGCAAATAACAAATACAAGGTATGGGGAAGGAAATTGACTTTTTCACAAAAATCATTGAATGACTTAACCAACGACAACAATTACAACAACATAAACAATTACAATTTATGAGTTCATTAAAAATAACAAAAACAAGATCCCCAAAGGAAACAGGTTTAAATCTTCAAAAAAATCCATTGAAAGATGCGTAAAGGAAGCAAACCTCTATGCTAACTTCTTCTTCATTTTAACTGACGATATTTTGAGCATGTACGGTATGCAAACTTAATAATGTATGCGCACTACAGGCTTAATGCATTCAAATTTTGGTAAGTAATAATTTCAACAAAAATCGTAATAAATGCTTTTGCCATTTTTATCTGACGTATGTTTTGCAGTTAAATAACAACAACAATATTAGTAAGAAACCGGTTTAAAGCACATTTCGATTTCGTCGAAACAATTCCACGCCATTGGCGTGAAAACGAAACGAAACCGGTGGCATGTGTGTAATTTGTAGCGCTTTTAATTAAATTTTCAATTGATAAAAAAAGAGAAAAAAAAAAAAACAAAAAATTGAAAACTGCCCATAACCAGTTCTCTTCTACTGACACTTTTTATGTTAATTCAAACAACTTAAGTTAAAATCGCGGACCGAATGTTCATTTTGTACCTGCAACGCTCCCACTACTTGGAGAAGTAGAGGGGCAAATTGGTATGTAATTGTGGTGCATATCTATTCCCTATTGTTTCTCTCTGATGTTATACCAATTATTACTTTGATTGTTACCCAATTGTTGCGTGAACGTCCTTTAATTGAAACTATTCCCAATTTATGTAATAGAAATAATTTGTAATTACCATAATAAACTATCACCCAAGATCGGCAATAAAGACACTTCAGCTCATTCTTCTCTTCCTCTTTTTGTCTTTTATGTTTTCGCATAAAACAAAGGGATGGGTGCAGAAGGAGAAAGACAATTAAAGAGATTGTACGTGAGGGAGAAAAATGGAAAAGAATGACGGGAGAGACATGGAGAGAGAGAGAGATAGAGATAGGGGAAATTACTTTCTTGCCCATCCATTAAGAAAAATTTTTAAACACATACCATAAGCTAATCATTAACAAAAATACCTTCAAATGTTTGCTTTCGTCTGTTTTCAATCTTGGTCGACAGGCTGTCTTCTATTAAGAAAGCACGAGCCAAGTTGTAACCTTAAACTTTCCATATAAGTTTTGCGTAGTGCGTGAGTTTAGATGGCAAATGAATACATTTAAAGATCAGCTTCCCCCTTAAAAATATACTTAGACTTATTGAAAAGATAGATGACGCGGCTTTTCCTTCGCAAGTGATGTAAGTTCTTTTTTGGCAAAAAGTTAGTTAATAGTAAAACTGAAAGCCATCTGCTATGAGCAGTTCGCCCCCTGCGCCTGCGCTACCGCTGCCTAAATTACTCTCCCGATCCTGGCAGGTAGCGGAGAGCTTACGTTCCAATTGAAGTAATAAATTCATAACATCAACTGTCTTGTCGATCTTGTTCAAAAATCAGTTTCGAATAAATTTCGAAAATTCAAAGTTCGTAATACAGATAAGACATCTGTCACACATCATTTATTTTACGCAAATATTCGCATTTATTCACAGAAAATATGCGTTTATTTTATATCGAAAAATGGAAAAATTGGACTTCGTTGACGTGCGGCTCCAACGAAACAAGACGGATAACATGTAACATGCGACAATAACGGCAAAGTTTAGCTAAAATTCGCAATTAATGACGGAAAACTGAATTTGTTTATAATTTCTACTGTTTTCGTAAATTAATTTTTGTCTTAAGCTCGTGATAAATTGATTTTTAATAAATTTGTTTCTATCGCAATATCTTAAGTGATTAAAGATGAGAAAAACACTTGAGAAAATTAATTTAAAAACAGACGAAAAAATATTTAATTTATTGTCTTCTCGGTTCCTCTAATTTATACAAGTATTTCTTTGAACCACACACATACACACACACACAAAGGCTAATTAAATATTTTGACGTGTTTGATCAGAGAACAGAGTAAATAGGTGCTCAGCTCACTTGATCGTATTGCTGTTACTTTTGTGGTTTACGAACACAGAAGAAAACAACAAATAAACACAAGAGCACAAAAAAAGCAAAAGCCTTTGCAAGCTAATGGCTGTTTGCATTCTTGACCTGTCTTTGCCTTAGACTCTGCCTGTTGCTGGTGTTGATGTTCCTGCAGTTGTGCACACAGAAGGTATTAAATTGAAATATCGCTTTGGCAAATGAAGACCTTAAAATGTTAGGTTCTTGTTATATATTACCGCGTTGTGATCGTAGCAGTAAAAATCTTGCCAGTTAGTCAGTCATTCGAGCAGTCAGTCAGAATAGTCAAGAATGCTGATTGTTACACTCTTCTTTATTCTTTTCGGGGTGTTTTACGATACGATATCATGTACAATGTGCAATGTGTGTTGTGCGTTACACTGGTTGGCTCTTTATAACAATGTGGTATTATCTTGACTTTTTAAGTCATATTGTTACTGTTGTTGTTATAAGTTAATAAGAAATTAATGTCTTGATCATTTTCGATCGTTATGTAAATCAATCAAGCAAATTATACCTCAGGGGCTTGCCACAATAATTAGACCCTTTGCAAAAATAATGTGAACGCAAGTCATATAATACACATGCACACAAACACACACACACACACACACACACATGCGCGCGCGCGCGCACAAGCACAGGTATGAATGTATTCGAACAGTTAAGAAAAAGTTCGAAAAGTTAAGAAAAACAAAAAAAACTATAAAACATGCAACAAATGCTGCACGGTGAACGCTTAACATGCAATATATGGCTGAAGACGGAGTAGGTCGGAAGGGATTTTATCAATCTATTGATTTCATAACAGCACCATCACATAATCATAATCAATGTGTTTTGTTGGTCTACTCCACATCGACTGTATTATGATTGCGTCCGCGTACAATCCACAGATTTAAAGCGTCAAACACGAAGTTTGGTGGGGAAGAGGCCAGAAAATGATCACTTTTAGAACGTTTTGTTTAAAACATCTTTATGAAAAACAACAAAACATTTAAAACACATTTAAAAGTCACTATGATTAACAACAAGAACAAGAACAACAATAACAATAACAACCACAACAAGCACCGCTAATATCAGCAGCATAAATAAAAATTGCTATAGTTTGTTGATTGAAAACCACAAACATTCTGCCAAACAAGTCCGTACACTCACTCTAAGAATTGTTGTTTCCCTTCCTCTGATGCATTTATTACCTCTCCTCTTCAACTAGAAGAGACCAGACAACAAATTTGAATTTATAAATAAACAATAGCAGCAACAAGAACAACAACAACGAGAACAATATTAACAAGATGCGTTAAAGTTATTGATTTTTTCTGCTATATAGGATGTAGATGTGTATACGTGTGTATGTACGAGTTTGTTGTGTGTTTGAGGCCATCAAAATTTAATCATAACATGTTAACTCTCCTTCTTCCTGCTTCTTATACTTCATTCTATAATGTTTCAGTTCCTAGTTATTATTATTGTTGTTGTTGTTGTTATTGTTATTATTATTGTCGTTGTTGCGGTGGATGTTGCTGTTTATAGCAAATATTAGTACGGCTGCCGCCGCTGCCGTTGGCATATCAATTTTAAAACATCTCTAGATCTACCACACACACACACACATGTGCATGCGCACACTCACAAGCATACTTACATTTCATTTCATACACATTTCAATTTTTGCGTTGCTTTAACTACTTATTGATAGGTCCGACGTGATGGCATCGTTGTTGTTTTTTTTCTCTTTTTAACTTCTTTCCAATTTTATTTATTTGTTGGTTCCATATAATAACTTACGTTCGTTTGTATATGTTTTAAATAGTTGGGGTTTTGTGTACGTGCAAAATTATTTTAATTTTGCATATATGCATTTAATGAAAAGTTACGATGGTATTGGTACGAAAGAAACAGTTCACTAAACAGTGAATATATCATCACTAGCGGACTAGTAAAAGCCTTGCGGTAGCCTAAGGGCCTTTGAAGTTTGCGTTATATAGAGTACATCATGAAATTTGCTGAAAATTTAAAAGCTTTATCTCGAACTCAATATTCAAAGAACTGGTTTACAAAATTTCGTAACTCTCGAATACTCAAGTTGTTTAGGACAAGATCTCTAGTACCCTCCTAGCGTTTTTCGCTCGTGATTGTAAGTCTGTTTTGCTTCAAAAAAAAAAAAAAAAAACTAGTTAGTTCCTTTGGAAATCTCTGACTTTTAAGGATTATAATCTTGGTGCAGACCAATGTACCATGTACCACCAGTACGGATATAAAAAATAATTTCCATTATCGTTTGTCAAAAATTCATAATATTTAGTTCGCTTTGACGTAAGCAAATTAGCTTTTCAAAAATTATCTCATCTATGGTTGCGTAGAGTAACTTTGTAGGAATATAAGAAAACGATAAGAAGACATTATCACAATCTCATGTCAATGTCAGCTCTCTACCTATTAAATGATCATGATTGCAATTTTCGTCGTTACATCTATTTTTTTTTCTTCAATATGACCAACGAATCGGGGCAGTTCATCCAGCCGTATCACCTGGTGATGATGAAGTGGGAAAAGTGAAAGAAATAGGGAGTGGCCGCAGTCCCCAATTAGCTAGCGTTATGCCTTCACCGACGGCTGAACAGTCACTATAGCTACGACCAAGTATATTCTAACGCTCTAAGATTTGAACCCGCAGAAATCGACTTGGTAATCGCGACTCTCATCTGCTTGACTTTGCAGCAGCCCAAATGCTTTTAAGCGCTTAACGTGGTTCGATGACTTACAAATTAGGTGAAAACATTTCTGATCCCTTGGAAGATTTTAAAAATAACCTATCAAGTACATTTAAGACGCATTCTAGGGGGCTTGGGCGTAAGATAACATCTTTTGCGAGAATTTTGCGTAAAGATTCGCATCAAGTTTTTCATAAAATCACTTAATGCGGTTTTGCTGTTCAAAAGTGGTCAATCTTCCTTGTCAAAGATCTGCATCAGCTCAATAGTATTGCAACAACTGTAAACAAACCAAAGCTTTAGATGATACATTATATAAAAGAATGGATATATATATATATATAAAAGAATGGACGATCTCGCTAATTCTTGGTATAGACGCAACACACTGTGGCAGACGATTATCAATAAGTCAACACAAAATCGCACGCTGCATACATATGCATATATATATATATATATAGCGAGATCGTCCATTCTTTTTTGGTCATTGGTTTGAAGTGCGGGGCTGAAGCTTGTTCCATAGATGTTAATAATAACTTTATTTCTTGTTTAAAATTAACTCTGATTAACAATTTTCACTTATATTATATGCATCGTACACACACTAAATGATAAGCAGAACGCATCTTGTCTAGTTGTTCTTAACGGCTAATAGTCTAACAGGTTTAGTGGAGAGAAATTGTTGCGTCTACTACAGAGCCGTGGTCATAGAATTATTTCAAATGAAAACAAAAGCACAAAAAAGTACACAGCATTGGCTTAGGGCCATTTTCAATACTTTTTAACCAGCACTCTTAACTGAAAGTTAAATTATTTTTAAATATAATTTGCAAGTAGTTAGTGAAATTATTGTGACTGACTTTTATACCGATTGCGAATGAAACATAAAACTACTTTTGACAAATAGGCAAAGAAAAATATACATTAAAAGAACGTTTTTTTGAAGAAGAAATAAATTTATTACGAACAGTGTAACAAAATAAATGAATCATTGACAAGCAGTGTAGAGCTCTTTCTATTGCTATCGTTTCACATTTTTTTTTTTACTCAAATAAATTCTTACTATTTCAACTCCACAACCATATGATTGCGGTCTCAGGTGTTTCCGCTTATCTCATCTGCCATCCAGTTAGTAGCTAACTAGAAAGAATCTCAATTTTGGTTAGAATGCAATTCCGTGCGTCATGAATAGAGTAACTTTAACTGAAATTTCAATTTATTTAACGACCCTTAGTTGGTATTTGCCAATTAGCAGTTTTGGGACGGGTTTGCACCCATCGTTTTCGAACAACTAGACACTTTCACATTAGCAGTTACATAATAATATCGTTTATAATATTGATATCGTCTTTTTTTTTTGTGGAATTGGTTTGAAAGTTCACGCACAAGCACAACAAGTGCATTTTAATGCATTTACAATCACGCGTTCAATTAAATTCATTAATTGGTTAGTTGTTCATTTTGCTGTTATTGTCATTAAAATAAATGATCAACAATGCATTGATTAGTTTAGATTAAAAGGTGTTCTTATATATTTTAACATTGTTAAGTGAATTGATGCGGTTGATAAAAAATAACGCGAAAAAACGCGATCACCAATAATAACAATCGCCAAAACGTATTGAATTCATGCTTATGGTGCACAGCAACAATAACAATAACAATAAGAAAAAGACAAGGTTACACGGAGCATATAAGCGGTCTTAAAACAAAGCAAATGAAATTGTTTATGCCAATTATGGGCAACATGAGCACCTGCGATTCGTTGCGATTCAGAGGGCACAACGCAAATGAAGACATCTTCGCATAATAACTGCAACGACGGCGACAGCGGCAGCAGCAGCTACAACGACAACAGCATTAAAAAATTTGGCCAGTGAATGGTATGGCAGTAGATCGTAAAAAAAAAGAAAGAAAAATAATAATAAAGTGAAGGGCCAACGGTGTTGTTGATTTTCGTTTTAACGCTTACAGTTCTCTTCACCGATCCATGTATGCATTTGTACTTTTTGTGTATGCATATAAATATGTATGTATGTATATCTATGTGTATAAGAGATATTTAGGTGATAATATGCCCGCCATTTTCGTAATGGAAAATAATTATTATGTGTGTTTGACGAATTATAGTAATCGTCGTGAAACGTTTTCCCATGACTTCCTCAGGCAACGAAAACGAAGAAGATTCAACTAACTCAGTCATGGCAACTTAAAATCATGAGCACATACGAAGACATTAAGACGGTCTACTTTTCACACAAGTGCACAATCTCAAAAGATACGACTGCATGTAGAAAACAATTTAATCTTTTTCAATGTTAGTATAGGGAAGAGTAAATAGGACGGATTCAACGGCCATCCACCAACTTACTTACAATAATTGCTTATTTATATATAATTTACAGCCAAAAAAATGTTGCCAAATTTTGTCTGTTTTTTTTTTATTATCAATCAAGATATGATTCATAATGATATTTATGTGCGATCCATAGCAACGAAAAGAAAAACAGCAAAAACGACATTCATTAGATTATACCAAATTTAAACGACTGATTGAAAATAACCGTTTTTTTCCTTAGTTTGATTTCGCTTAAGGTCTTAACATAATTCGAGTTAATATACGAACCCTATCTCTTCTCTTTTTTTCTGTCTTTTTTCATCCTAACACCGGATGTGTCGCAAATAATTAGCTATATTTTTGATCGTTTTCTTAAGTAAAGTTGTTGGTGCTAAGTAATCAACGGGAAACGTTTGCCCAAAATGCTTTGACGCTAAGTCGCTCGAATTGTTATATAAACAGAGGTTTTATTCCGATTAGTTTTGTATCCGTCTAGTTTATAAAAGCAATGCTTGCGTGTCAGTTACTTAGTAGAATATCACAAATGAAAAAGCAAACGTAGAATATTTAAAGCACTGATGCCGTTATTAATATTTCAAAGGACAATGAGGTTTAAAGGCTATGTACGGTGACATCAACATCTGTCATTACCTTGCTCAGTTAAGAGAACATTATCCGTTCTAAAGTATCG
The DNA here is from genome assembly GCA_001077435.1 of Glossina morsitans morsitans. Classification (NCBI taxonomy): domain Eukaryota; kingdom Metazoa; phylum Arthropoda; class Insecta; order Diptera; family Glossinidae; genus Glossina; species Glossina morsitans. The sequence continues at coordinate 8,596 of CCAG010001963.1, forward strand.
ATCATTAGTAGGTCTGCGATTTCAGCTGTCTACGTCATCAATATAGATCGAAGAAATTTAAAGCAGACTTCTTTAGCTTTGTCGTTGTCGTGGCATTCGGCGACCAGCGTTACGGAAGAGGTCTTTTACATTTCGTTACAGAGCAAAAACACTAGTCTACCATGAACTAGAATAATAAAATGAATGTAAGAATATTATGGCTGTTGTGGCTTTTCATCATAAAATGTTAAAAGTTTAATCTGTTTCTTCGGTAAGTCCTTCAGGCCAGGGCTTACTATTCATGAGAGTTTCTTTATAGAGTGGGGTCCAAGAGATAGACCCATGTGGTTCAGATCATAATCATGAACAAATTTTCATCACAAAACTTGAACAATTAGGAGTTTTTAACATAACAGGGTTTTTATTTCGTGAGAATCCTTATGTGCGTAGGTGGTATCCGAAAAATAGATCTACGTGGCTGCAATTCAGTAAGGTTGACTTCTTAAGGGGAATAAGGGGAATGTACCAAATTTCACAAAAATGTCTCAAAAATTGCGACTTGCAAGTTGAACTCAAGAAGAAGAACACAAGGAAGCTTAGAATTACTTTCTAAATTTGTTGTCATCATAAAAAGCGGGCCTATTCCAAGTCGTTTTGGGTGTTGCATAAGTTCGCACAAACTTGATATACTCTTGTAATACATATGGTGTAGGATATAAAGAGCAAAAAAAGAAAACTAGGTATAAATAAATAAAATTCTAAAAGTAAATATTGTTCTGATACCGACGAGTCTCCTAAAGCCAATAAAAAATACTTTACTTTAAATTTTGTATCTTTTCTATTGAATTCCATGTTTTAAAACAAGTTGTGTGTAAATGATTTGTTTTTATTATGTGAGAATGTAATGCTTTAGAATGCAGTTAGCTTCGCAAGGTAGAATTCTGCCAAGATCAGCCTTTCTCTACGAATGTCATCATCTGCCTTAAAAGAATAACCCAAAAGCAAAGTTGCATGTATTTAGAATGTAATGGTAAACTTAACCTGAGGTTAGTAATATTGACGACTTTGTGGCTTGGGTAATTTTCTGTCAGTCTTCATAACGGGACCAGGCCTATTTTTTTTTGCATGAATCGAAGTTTTTTTTTTTTTTAAGTACTTTTTAATCATTTGTAATTATTAATGACATCATTTTCATCATTGCTCAGAAGACATCTGTCAAGTAAAACACATTTATGAAAAAGCTTAAGGGTCATCTTATTATTGCTGGTGAATATCAATTACTGCCGCACACATGCAATTTGCGTGCTTGTTCCCTTAAATAAATGACATTGAAAATGCTTTAACTATTTAATTACAAAAATTATTTCATAAATTCTTTTCCTCACACAAACAATAACGATTAGGTAAGTAAATGGATACAAAGACCGAACATATGATAACACAAATTTTGATAGCATTAAAATAATTTTGGCTAACGGCTTAGAATAAAGGATGATTATTTCATTTCGTTTCGGGCTTATATATATGTAAGTGTATGTAAATATGTGGTCCTTTTAAATTAATTACTGAAAGTTGATGGTATACTAAATTTGCCATAGCATTTGTAAAAATATCAAATCCCATTATATTAACGCTATATGCCGTTGACTTTTTCTCTCTCTACGAAGTTTCAGCAAAAAATTTCTGAACCTTTTTTTCTTCTCTTGGATGCAATGTACATTTAGGTGAATTAAGTAACAGTTTTTAAGATTGAAACCTCAAACTGCAGTATTATAGAGAAGAAGATTACTCGGAAACAAAAGTAAACTTTAAAGTAAACGATTCAAGTAAACGATTTTTACAATATTTGTCTCAGACTTGAAGCACTAACAAACGGACATAAGTCTAGAGAACATTATAAATAACTGCTACATAGCATGGTGTACTGCATTGAGATACGGACGCGCGGATAACGATTTTTCCGTCGCGAATCTTATATCCCGTATCTATCCGGTAGGTAAAAGCTTGTCTCTCAACAAATTTCTTTTTCAAACTCTCTATTGTTTTCTGAACAGCACCGCGAATAATACCGTCTCGTTAAGACTATCTTTTGGAGATATCAAGTTACTTGAACTTGCTTCAAAAAATGCTGATCGCAGATACATTTACTTCGTAAAATCGAAGATTTGCCAGCTAACTTCATGTCATTTCCAAGGGATTTTTCTCCCACCCCCCCCCCCCCCCCCCTCCCCCTCCTCTCAACACCCCTCTATCACCTCCATCACCGCCCACCTCCCAGCACCCACCCCCGCC
>CCAG010001964.1:0-49890 GCA_001077435.1 Glossina morsitans morsitans
TTCTATGGGTATGTTGAATGAAAATCGTCATAACAGTCGGTGATGATTTTATAGCAGAAACGGTCCTTCCTCAATCGATCTTACTTTGCCGCCAACCACCTCACCCTCCGGGTCACCCTCGTTCCCTTCGTTACTGTCTTCACTCTGCTACCTTCCCCCTTTTCTCTACCCATTGAAACTGTATAATTAAAAAACAGAAGATAAGGGGAGGACTCTATCGACAGATCCTATATTTCCATCGACAATTAGACACTGATCTTGAGTTTTCTCAACGTTTTTCTGAATATTGTAATAGTGTTGTATTATCACCAATTAATTAAGAGACTTGAACAAATTGAATTTTCAAACGACACTGGAATGAATCATAGAATCAAAAGAAAAGAAGGTATACGATGAAAAAGTGTATTCGGCCGGTTTACACGCACGCCCACAATTATCCTGGATGGTAATTATCCCAAATTCATCCACAAGACGAGTACAATATTCTTAGTTGGTTGTAGACTGATGTATGTGTATATGTATATTCATATATATATATATATATATATGAATATATATATATATGTTTTTAAATTAATGTCTTTGCAATATTTAGCATTACATCAAGAGTAATTAAACTACTGAAATTTGAACATTTGCATTAAAACTATAGCACTATACGTTTGGTAAGAAACGCAGTCGGCTGGCATGATTGGGGGTTGGGTTTGAGGAGCCGTATGATTATCGTACAAAACGATGGAATGGTGATACCTTTATATGTGGTTGTAGTTTAAGTTTTACAAAACTCTTCATTCTAAAATAATTGCAAACAATTAAAGTCTATTTATACACACATTTCGTAGGGCACGAGTCGTGTATGCATTTCGTGAATGTATTTGCATATATAAAGGAGCAAACTGTAGGTATACGAATGTTTGTTAGTATATTTTGTAAAATTTGTAATATGTATATGTAAAGTACTATAGAGAATTACGGTATTTATATAAATGTTATATGCTAATATAGAACGTAGTCTGGTAGGTTTGTTTCTATATAAATATATATATATATACATGCTGTGTGTGTTAAGTTAACCTAAACCTTGTAATTTATGACGGAGCCAAAAAGAGGTTTGGTCAATTTGCCAAACTAGCGGAACAATTTGCCAGACCTATTATTATGGATATTTACACATAGATAACAACCCAGGCACATACATAGATACATGAAATATGAAATTTAAATTTCTTTTAAATTTTTTTCCGTTCTTACCTTAAGTAACACATATTTACATAGATAGATAGAGAGTAAACGTAATAAGAAGCTCACTTGAATTAACTATGAAATTCTCGGGCCTACAATCGACTAAATAACATTGATGTCCACAAAAATTTTTATAGCTCTAATGTCGTAACCCCCGTAATTATTTTAAAATACTTACTCCTATCCACAGAGTACGTCTACATCTATCGTTTTTTTTTTCTTTCTTAAATCTAGAAAAGCCCTTTAGACAGATATTATAACATATTATTTAGCCTATATTCTTAATCAATGTAACCTTCTTGGGGCACGCTCCGCTTTGTTCTTCTGACTTCTAAGTGTTTCCGATTAAAATTTTGGAAATCGTGAAAACTAAATTAAAAAGTTAGAGTTTCTTAAATTAATTGCAAAGAGCTTAGAAGCGTGGTCGACGCACAAAGCCCGAAAATGTTCTTTAAAAAATTCCTGTCAACATATACATTTTCCATAAAATTTTAGGGAATAAAATCGGTATTTAAAAGATTTTATGAAATTTCTGTATAAAAAGCATCAACTTTTATTCCCTTCCAAATATGAAAGCAAGTAAAAAAGTTATATTCGGCGGGGGCCGAATCTCGCATACCCGCCACTATGTTTTTCGCATTCTACTCTCCAAGCTCTTTTATTTGATACCCATATCGCTGGTATTATGAAGAAAAAATTAATTGCGGTGGTAGCCACCATTCACCATTCACCATTCATTTTAAAATCAACCCATTTTTAGGCAGATAACATATGCTCATTTAAGGAGTGTACAAAATAGTTTCAAACATTCTGTCTTGTTTGCCTTATGCAGATAAGGCATAAGCATAAAACTTCAAGAAAGTAACATAGAAGAAAATTTAATCACCTGTAATTTTATGTAGGCATGGCCGATTCCGATTTTTTGCACGTAAATAATAGATTGCTTCGTAAAGTAAATGAGGAAAATTTCATCCTCCTAACTTTAATAATTTCCGAGTAACGAGCAAAAATCCAAAAATTTTTGTAAAAAAGAGCGGAATTGCGTTCAGTTTCCGCTCCACTGCGCGCTTTTGCTCTGATCAATTTGACCCATCCCCTTGTCGTTATGAAACACAATTTATGACGAAACATTAAACAATAGATCTTTCTGCCCCATGAAAGTTAGTTCGATTTCGTACAAATGCTGTATAAGGAAGACCACTCAAAAAATTGAAACCTTCGCTCCGATTCAAATTTTTCGCTTCGACTTAGCATACCAAAACATTATTACTTATCAAATGAGTCAATGGTCGCACTAAGGTCCGTCCTTGTAGCGAAACACGTCAGTGTACCGAATTTCGGCTTTGGAGAAAATATTTCAAAAATGACGATATATGGCTTGGCCACAGAACATGTACAGACAGACCGACGGATCGGCTAAAATCAACAAAAAAAATAAGATGCTGATTTAAAAACGTTCGCACAAACTTAATAGGGCGTGTGCCACACATGGTGGAGAATTTCGAAAACTAAGGTTAAATTAAACCCTGACTCCCCAGGTTCGCTAACAATTACCAAAAAATTATACATAATATAAATAACGCAGACCACAGACTATAGATTTCGTGTTTAGTTTAGTTAGTGAAAAAATCTGCAGACTGTTTCGAAATTATATAGGAACAAGACGTTAAAAAAAAAACGACACGCACAAGCAAATCGCTTTTCATTCCGTCTCCCAAAAATTCTATACACAGCCGTGGACATATAAGTAGCACGTTCGAGGGTAATAAACATAATATTTAAAATACTATTCGAATTTTTAAATATAGTTTAAGTTACGCACAAAGAATTTAAAAATGTTTAAGTGATTGAGGCAAAAAATTCATATAATAAAAAGAATCCGAAAGTTGTACACAGTGGTCGAGCTTGGAAAACTTTTGATTAAGTTATTCTTCGCTCTTTATTCATTTGTTTGTTAAATTAATTACTGGTTACTGGTGCTGCGTTACTATTTATAGAGAGTAGAGAGGGAGCTTCATTGCGCTCTTGAAAAAGCACCAACAAAAATTATTATTAATTTGTAGCAGGAAGCAAGAAAAGCAACTGAAGTGAGACAACTGTATCTTATTTATGTATCCGTGGCTGTAAATGGTATTTGGCTCGTGACAGGTATTTAAAAATTGGACTTAATCTGGATTAAACTTGATCGTTTATGTGAGTCTATTGTAAATTTTTTAAGGTAACCGCTGAAGGAGACGTGATATGCATACAAAAGTGTGTGTTATGCACTTCCGAAGACTATTTTTATTCGTTTACTTATACGCGTGATTTGACTGATATCACAGTCACATCTGCGACTTTTAAATGCAAAAGCAAACTTTTTTATGTGATGTTCTCTCTGGTTCAGACATTGACCGAAAATTTTAAGCGATCTCTCACCAACACTTGCCGTATACGTTCGAAACAACCCTCCTTGTACTTGAAGCACTTGAAATATAAAATCAATGGGGAGTCGATTCAGCTCTTTTTTCAGAAACCATATGAAATGTTAATGCGTATGTTTTCAAGTACACTCATGCATGCATACTAGCTCATGTACGTTTGCTCGTATAGCCAGCCCATTCCTCTAGGGCATAATAAATAAAATTATCTAAATCATTGTCATTGTTGACTTCTTGACTTTGATTGTTATTTTGCTGGTCGGGTTGCCCAGCTTTTCTTTTTGTATTCTCTTCGTGCACATTGTAATTTTTACTTGTTGTTGTTTTACGTAAATTTGTCTTGTATGAGAGCTACATGTAGAGCTTATATATGTATAAACATATGTAAATATGATGTTCTGCGAGTGGGAATCTTTTTTCAAGAGTAAAACTCCTGTCGAATATACTGTCGGGGTTACTGGCTAAAATAAGCAATTACTGCAGATAAGATAGATGAGAAGAAAGCTACGAAAATCTGTGCAGGTTCGAAAGGAAACTACTCAGGAGGTTCTGCACATCGTCTTCCTTTCCTATATCCTGTCAAGAGAAACTGGTGTTTGTTTTTCGTTTATATTCTTGATATATTTCATAATGAAGCAGCCCACTTAGAACCCCTTTTTATTCTTCCTATTCACCAATGATCCCCTTTGGATGATTAAACTCAACCACATCTTAATGTACATTGACGGTGCTAAACACTTTGCTTCCCTTTCCTTGGAATCGCACACGTATCTCCTTCAATCTAACTTAGATAATTTGGTTACACGGTGCTTATTACGAAATATTATGAAATGAAATCTAAAAAAATGAAAAAAGAAGCTTTCGTTCTTTTTTTTTCGTTCGAATAAATGGGAAAATGTAAATTCGATTATGGATTTTTGAGTTCTATGTGATCGAAGACTATGTTGTAATTTTCACATTGACCTCTGCTTAAAGAGAGCTAGGTCAGCGCTGGGTCTTGTTAAACGGCAGTCCAAATAGCTTGAGGTTCCTTGCGTTTTAAAAAGGCTATACATGAGCTTAATTGGACCAATAATTGGGTATGTCTCTGTTGTGTGTGTGGCCTCCTTCCTACAGGTGTTAGAAGTAGAAGATATAGGAATTCAAAAGGTACTCCTGCCCTTTATCCTGAGGAATTTCGGTTGGGACCCGATTGCCTTCTTAAAGCCTTATGAAAATAGATTGCGTTCGTTAGCCTTACCGTCACCTGAGAAACGTAGAGTCATCCTTTTTAATTAAGTTAGGAAATCTCTTTGAGAACTTCTTTTTCATAAATCTCACCCAATGTAGATATAAATGCGAGCTTTTGAACTCGAACTAGAGTCAGTCCTTTGTAAAATCTAAATAATAATACTATGACCAAAAACAAAAACCAATATTCAAATTAAATTGCGCGCGTATATCGCATGTCAGCAACATTTTCTTCGAAATTGGTAGCACTAACTATCGTTGCACCTGCGCTTGGTTTTGTAGGACGTAAAAAGTAATTTTTCCGATTTCACACATCATGAAACGCATCATTGCGGAAGAGGCGACATAAAACTATACATATGGTCTGAAAACAGCTGAATAATCGTGCGAATATCGTACAAGAGCTGATCGAAGACCAAGAAAACCGACCCAAACTTGTTCAAAAATCAAGATGTGTTGTGCACAATGAATTCCTTCCGCCGGGCCAAGCTGTCAATAAAGATTATTATTTGAGTTGATTTAAAAAAGAAAAAATTAAATTGGTCTTACTTTTTGGACACAGTATTATGTATGTGAATGTGGTACCTTAAAGGCTATCGAATTGTTGCTCTTTAATACGTGTGCTTTGCCTATGTCGTATTTAAATTAACTTGTAATCTTAACATTTTAGTACGATTCGAACGTTCACTGAATCCGTTTACTATTATCATTGCCAACCTTTTGCATGTTTGCAACGGCTTGGCCGTTCACTCAGAACTCTTTACTGTACCGCCCGCATGCGGTTGCGTCCCTTTGTGTAGATGCGTACATGGTTTCTTTTCTTCCCTTTTCTCTCGCTTGTTTATTTACACATGGATTTTATTCCTTTTATTTTTTTGTCATCTTTCTTCCTCTTCACTTTTCGTTATACACTTTGTAATAACTTTAATAATAATAGTAACTGGCATAAGACCTTCTTCTAAGGGTCAAATGTATTTGACTGTTATTTTATTTTAACTGGATTTCATGGGAAATTAAAATAAAATAAAAATGGAGTTTTTAACATACATTTTCGAATAAAACTTTGCCCACTTAGTTCAGTGGGCAGCGACACTCTGTGTAGAGCTTATTCGATTTTATTCTACGGTAGCACTGCACTTATAATTTTCCCGTACGTTTTTCTATATAGCATTAATATTAATATGATTTTTTTTAATTTTTCTTTTCTTTTATTTCATTTGACATGACAGATAGGAAGATAACTTAGTTTAAAAACTCACGCCGCGAATCAAACGTCTTTGTTTTACATATCACAACGCGTTCTTTTAGTAATCACTCATCCACGTGGCTTACGCAAATCTCATCGGGAACCTTAAGAACGTGATACCACATAACTAAAGAAGTCTTCAATCCGTTAAAGGCTAAATTGGAACGATTGTTTTTGAAGACTGACAGAAGAATACGGAAGATTGCGAAATTAAGCAGCAAAGAAAATGTTTGAGGATTTTATTTTATTCACCTCGATTTTATTACACCACATAGTTTAAGTCGTCAAAGCACAGTGCCACAGTTATAGAATATTCGGAATTGGACGTTGGTCTTTTGCGAAACCGCTTACAAATTAACATCTGCATATACACGTGTATTACTAAAACAAAAAAGGACACCATAGTCGCGCAAGCCCATATGTCAAATACCCTACGCCACTTCGCCTAACACAATCATTAATTCATTTTCATGATAATATATTAAAAATTATACATTACTTTTTTGCGAAGGCATAGTTTTAATGAAAGCCCTCATATAGGAGGATGGTCAAAATATCAATTGATGTGGTCCAAATTTAGCAAACTCAATTTACTTGTCAAAGATTTCAGTAATTTACACTTGCTGCCATCACCAAAATCATAAATTGGTCTTTGTCGTCGTAAAAATGTTTGCTGTTCATTAGAGCCCGTTTACATGGTTGAATTTAAATGAAAGTAAAAGGCCTATTTGACCCAAATGTTATGTTAAATTACTTTTACGAACAATTTTCCTCATAAAATATCATAAATTGGATATTTTTGCCATATAAGGGCTCATTTTTCAGGAAGGCCTTTTTATGAGGTGAGATCCCGAAAATAGAGTTACTTTGTTCAAATTCGGTAAGATTATTGTTTACGTCAAATTATTATTATTGTCGAATTTTCATCAAGAATTATCGAAAATCAGGTACTTTTACCTTATAAACATTCATTCTCTTTAGGAACGTTTAGGAACGGCAGGCATTGCGGTCCTAATTTTGCTTACCAATTTAGGACGCCTAAAGAGGATTACGCAGCGATTTTTGTCACGAAATTCTGGGAATTAGAATATTATTTCATATAAGGGCTTATAAAATAAAATAAATAGCCGGCGGACAGACGGACAGACGGACAGACATATATTGGTGTAATAAAAGGTAGGTCTTGGCAAATATGACTCGATTTCGTTTGATTGCAGGAGCGATTTCCAATCGAGAAATCCGTTCTTTCAATTTCTCAGTGTTAATTCACTTGGAACCAAGCCATAGTGTAATGTTTTGAACGTATTTCTTAGCCCCAAATTTAGCGATATATTTTACCGATCGAATCCAAATCAATTTCTGAATTGATTTAAACTTGTTTGTTTGTTTGAAAGATGGCGGTTTATATTTTTTTGTTCAATCGATAGGTCGGTTGAAATGTTATGATGAAATTCAGTGCGCTGCCACGATTTAAGCCAGGAAAGAATCATATTGAAAACGGATTAAATCGAACCACTTTCGCGGTGACTTCCCATATAATGCCTTACTTTCAAAAAGTAGTTATATATGAAAAACAAGTGAAAATATTATAGTCGGGCTAGGCATCTAGGCGACTATCAAATACTCTACATAGATACCTATGCCTACATGATACGCCCAGTTCAATTAAAATTTGATTCCATTGTTTTCTTTTTTATTTACTTAAACGACTGCCGTCTCTTAAGCAAAATCTTTAAGGCTTTCCTAGTTGTAAATTTTTATATTCCGTAATTTTCCCAAACAAACACCTTATTTAGAACCAAACAGCAAGCAGCTTGCAACCAGCATTTCAAGAGATGGAAACTATTATTAATGATTATTACAAAAAATCTTACATAATAAATTTCATTTAAGTGAAAAAGTTATAGTCAGTTGTGGCCGAATATTTTGTACCCACGATTTTTGCCGAAAACTAACAAAGAAAAAACTGAAATCTTACGCTTCGCTACTCTGTAATATTGAGTAGTCATGGCTGGTTTTCTTCTGCTTGTGTGCAGATACTATAAGATCACGCATAGAATGAACAGACCAGGTAGAATATATTTATCGTTATTGCAGTTGTAGTTCACGAGTAGTGAGAAAAATACCAAACTTTTTCTTTGGCTTTTGGAAGCAAAGCTTTTCTCAATTAATGTTATATTACGGGCTGGTCCCTAGACTGATGATTTGGTGCATTTTCTACATGAGTTTTTGCGAATATTGTAGCCGATATTCCAACTTTTGCGATCGGGGGTGTGTCTCTCACACACTCCGAACCTACACTCCGAACCTGTTGATGGGTATAAAAATACCACGAAAAAGAGGAAATATTTTAAAGATATTGTATGTCGGGGCAACCCTTTGCTCAAGAGAACTATTTGGTGGGGCATAAATTTAAAGGGAATAAAAATGAAGAAAGTAAAAGTAACTAACTTATCGAAATAATTAATAGTAAGTAAGAGAATTGTGTATGGCTTGTTGCGAACTTCTTAGAGAACTTAAAGAGATATTGATTGCGATATCGCACTAAATACTGCATTTAATAAGGACACTAAGGATAAAGATTTCAAATGGTGACAAAGAACTTTTCATATGTAGCGTAGCTAGCATGTTGGCACTCAAAGGCGAACTGATTCCCATATAGCCTTAGATTCAGTTCAATTATACAGAAAACTCTACATAAATATTTGATGATAACTAAGAAAACTTGATAGAGTTTTAAGTGAACTTTTTCATGTTCATGTTATATAATTTTGGATTTGAAAACAACTTGACTATGTTCGTGTAGCGACGTATGCCTGTGTTTGCGACATATGCGACATATTTCATACATTCTTCTTCTACATTTTCTGTACTGATTATTTTAGCTTTTAAAAGGCTATCTTTTCGATTCTCTTTACTCTAAACGCACATATCCAAGTATGCGAGATCTCTCAAATGTTATCGAGAAATACATATATGGGCGAAATTTTTTAGCAATCTCATACCACATTGTAGGTATTGCGTGCAGAGGAATATACATATATATTCCTTCTCTAATGCAAAGATCTAAGAAATGATAGTAACAAACAATTGCGATTTATTGACTTTAAAAATTGTCTTTTCATTCCAAACACTTGCACTGTTGTAATCAGTTAATTCATTTTATACCATTTACCATTTACCACTTACTCATCATTTTTGTCTTTGTAGATATGTTGTATAATACGATTCAGTAGATCAAGAAATTTAGTGCCTGCTAATTGAAGCTGTAGACTCGCTGCTTTTTTATATATAAATTACACAAGTTTAAGCGAATTTAAAATATTACTTATCCTTAAAAAAAAAAAAATAACAAAAAAAAGTAGAACGGACAAAACCTTCTTCCGAACAAAGGTAAAAATAAAAGAAATAAGAAAACGACTGACATTCAGGGCAAACTTCGGTCATCAATTAAATGTTTACATTTCCATATTTGGCAATTAATCGAACAAAATGTATGTTTGGAAATTATAGTGACCTTTGTTTGTAGTTGTGTAGTAGTAGACTCTAATAAACCGACTAACTGACTGCTCTAACACACGAACTTCCACAAATTAAGGATGAAATAAGGCGCATCTACTGCGCATTTTGCGAATCTCCTCAAAATCGGAAATCGGAGCAAAAATATTTATCCGGAGATGGTTTCAGAAAATTCACAATTCATTTCGCAAAACTGTAATACGTAATTAAAATTTTGAAAAAAATGTTAATTTATTGATGCTACATTCTCTTTTACGATCTGGCACAAGTACCTTTTACTGATTGCTTGTCTCACTTAGAGATCTCCTCGAATTTATTTAAATGTTCTCAATTTTCATGGGCTCTTATCTTGAGTGTCTATATATCTTATCTATGTATCAATGTATCAATGTATTTTGTGTATATATTTGTAATTTTTGAATTCGTACATACGCTATAAATCTGATGATAGTAAAAGAATTAAACAAAAGTGCTGCGTATTTTTGCGTCTTCGTACAAGCAAAGAATTGAGTTAGAGAGGTCCGACTATTAAGTTGTCTGCTAGTGTGATATGACCATCTTCGAAAATGGGTAAACCAGAAGGATCGGTAGCATTATCGGTATTATCATCCGATTCTGAGTCTGCGTCCGAGTCGCTGTTGTAATGTTCACTTTGCGGTACGTGCAAAATCTTGGCCCCGCATTTTTCTAACTTCTTTTGCAAATCCAATTTTTCAAGCTTACCAGCTGCTTGATAAGCCGTTAAACCATCAAAAGCAACCGCTTCCAAGTTCATTTTCTTTTTACATTCATTTAATAAAAATTCCGCTAACGTTTCATTGTCGCGTTCGATGGCAATATGTAAAGGTGTACGGCCGCATTTCTTTTCTCTAGCATTGATGTCAGCTCCATGCGACACGAGACGCCGCAAAGATGTCGATGAAATCCCAGTTTGGCGGCTACATGAACACAGCTCTCTCCGTTGTAGTTGCGAAGATCTAAATCTTGAGACAAAGGAATAGAAAAATTTCGATGCTCATATTGACGCGAAGCTTCCTCCATCTCATCTTTATCAAATGGTTTAATCAAAGAATCAACGCATTCCACTATGCCAGATCGACAAGCAAGATGCAATGCTGTATTACCGCGACGATCGCGTACGGTTGGATCAGCTCCCGCCAACAGCAACATTCTCAAAATATTTGGTCGTTTAGTTAGAGCGGCCAAATGCAATGGCGCCTGGCAATCATCGTTAAGGATATCGTATAGGCAAGAGTGAGGAGCCTTAGATAAGATTGTTTTAACCAGATTTTCATCTTTCAAAATACAGGCTAAATGCAAAAACGTATCACCATCGTCGTCTTGTTGATACAAGTCCGTCCAGTCGGTCGAGGATTTTGATGATTCCTCCTTGACTGAAGGATGTTCTACATTGTTTGAAGGTTTTGCTTCATTTTGAGCGATTTTCTCATCATTTACTTCCTTCTCCTCGTTTCCATTATGCGATTCAAAGCCGGAATCAGTCATTAACTTGTTAATGGCAGTGTTCAATTTTTTCTCTTCATTCTCGATGTCATTGCCTTCTCGCTGCATAGGTTTACCGGAAAGATCCAGCGATGAGTCAGAAGCGTCTGATAAACATCCTGAATCAAGACTTTCATTCTCGAAGGATTTATCTTTATTGTGAAACTCCGGAATATCTTCAATTTCATTAATTAAACTCATAGCTTATGCCTTAATTTTTTTAAAGAACAAAGAATATATTTTTCAACTTGGTCGTTGTTGGTACTTTTGTCGTTGAAGGCAAATCTGTGTTTGATGTGCGAGCTCTCTTAGCTTAAAATATATATCTCACTTAAGTTAAGTGCTTACCTACTTTACCTAAATATGTTCAGCTGCTGCAAGGTATTTCGTAGAAACCTAATAAACATGGAAAAATCCTTTAAAGATTCAAGTGGCTATCATTACCTTCGTTTATGAAGGCACCTGTTATTTACAAATTCCAAACTAAACAAAATGGAATTTTTCATTTATAACCAAGAGCGGATTAAGCGTAAAATGCTGAACATATGAGAACGCATTACGGCAACGCTATAATAAGCCCGCCATAGATCGCTTCGTGGAGGAAAAACTACACGTGTCTCTCTCTCAGTGTATGTGTATGTGTGTGCGTGTGCGTGTGCGTGTGTAAACAACTATTCTTAAAAACCGTATTGAAAATGCAATCAATTACCGCGAAATATTGATCATTTAAGGCCAGCAAAAGTTCTACAAAACGAATAATAAAAGATCAGAAATCAAATGTAAGGCGTATAAAAATCGTTGCAAACATGTCGGTATGTCGGTATAATGACAAGGACTTTAGTTGAAAACCAATCTCACAAAAAAATCCAGATGACAGGTTGCTTTATAAAGTGAGTTAAGAGAATTATTCCATAGAAATGAGCAAAAGAAGAAAAACAATTGAGAAAATTATATTCGGTTGTGGCCGATCGTTAGATACACTTTCATCTTTATCTTAAAGTAAACAAAAACACGGGATTAAGTAAAGCTTCGAAGCTCTCGAAGCACTATGAGAGTGAGCATGGAGGATTCTTTTCATTTTTTACAGACGTCAACCCTCGCCTAATTTTTATTGAAAGAGATGTTCTTCGTATTTATCGTGCAGTAGGACTTTCCCTTGATCGATTTGCCTCATTCTCAACAGTAAGTTGCATACACCTTTCAGTGTTTGCACAAAAGTTGTCGCATATTATTGCGAACTATGAAGGGAATAATATGAACGAATGAATAAACAAACGGACCTGAATCGATTTACAATTTACTTATGCTTATGCAAAAATGTATGCAGCTTGTAAGGTGCTTAGAGCCTCCTTCTAAGTGTTGCAAACGTCTTAACAAAACTAGAACATCGCGACACTTCGGTGCTGGGCTTTAAGACAATTCGACTCAAATCAACTTAATACCTACCATCGGTGTGCTCTAGTCATCACGAAAAAATGAGGGAGTAGTAATTCTGTTAACTCGTAAGTAAGTTATAAGATGTTTACGACCCGTTAAAAAAAAAGAATCTTTTTCCCTCGCTGTTGCCAGTTCTTTCCACGCAGCAAATGTAAATGTCAAGAAATGTTGAGAAAGGCGTGTTCCATTCAAAAAATGTATATATATATATATCATAGAAAAAATGTAATAGAAAAATAAAATTTTTGTTATTCAGGACTTTATTAATCCAATTGGCATAACTTGTTTAGTGACATTAATACACTTGTTTCCATCGTACGCTTACCTCCACAGTCGTATGGGATTTCCTATCTATTCTCCGCTGCGAGTTTTAAGTTTCAAATGCTTCAGTGATTTTATATCTATTTCTTAATGCTATCTGCTCATTGTCGTTCTTAACTTCAATAAGGGGTGAAAATTACAAGGCCCGCGTTCTACGAAAATATGGACTAAAGCTTTGTAACAATGCCTTTTGGCCACGCCATTGGACATTCATCAGCAATTTTTAGAAAAAAATTTTTCTGTTGCTAAATCTGTGTCCAAAATACGAGAACAAATTTCTTAGCCAATCATTCACGCGCTAACGTCACCAACGGTTTCTCTAAGAATAATCTTTAACGTCGACGATCGATAATCATTTTTTTAACGTTTTCGGTAATGTTGTCAATTCTTGAATAGTCCCACCTTGATTATTTGCCCAATTATTTCCGATTTTCAATTCTAAAATTGCCTTTTCGCCATTTCAATAACACAACAGGGATATATGCGTAGATATATATATTTTCATCTCCTCTGCTTAGGGTTGCAAGTGAAGTGAAGATGAATTGTTTTCTCGGTCAGCATCTATCTGACTTCGTTTTTTTTTTGTCCTGTGTTTTCCTACGTTTACCTATTTGCGTGTCCTTCTATTTGTATAACCGTTGGCTTTTTATCTGCTGATATTCATGCGCGCAAATACTAAGATAGGAAACTGAATGAAACGCTTAATTGCTGGCCAAAGCATTGTAACTTAGAGCTCGTGGCCGATATGTTACCTCAATATTATTTTAAAATTCCGCTTGCCCCTTTGTAATTTTCATATTTCAAGCTTCTTTTTTCAAGACGATGACCATCAGTAATATGGACGACGGCCTACTAAGAGAGAATACTTAGAATAAAAAGTGAATGTACATATATAATTAAGGTTAGCTGACTACATTCGGAATTCTTATTTTTGCAAGCATGAAAAAGAGGTCTAGGATTTCAAGTTTAAAAATAGGTTGAATATACTGAATAGTTCACGGAAACGGAAACTTTTTAAAGCGCCTGCAATTGAGAAAAAAGATGTGTAACATTTTTAAACCATTTATCATAAGTAGTAAGGGTTTCAATCTGACTGTGGGATCGGTTATTAGTCATAAGAAGCAGCATAGTATTTTTTTATTTTCTTTTATTTGCAACCATTTCGATATTCCCAAGGAATACAAAACAGTCACGATAGAACACATTAACATCAATTTTATTACAAAACAAGTTCACCAACACTAGAACTACCGACGTCTTGGATATACGAATTTCTACCTATATCACGATCGAGTAGAGAAAACTTGATTATGGGTATTCCATACAAATAAAAAAGGTGAAAAAGTTCATGTTGATCCACGAGAAATGTTGTCGATGCAGCTCACGGAGTGCACAGCTTGTTATTCTGTTTCTTATCATCATCACTGTCAAGAGACTACTAAATTTACTACTCTATTCAAAAATATGCGTTCAGACAAAGCGCACCTATTTCCCAATTCCTACTTAGCAATGTCCGAATGTCCGAATGTCTGTCTGCCTGCTTGCGACCTGTGCTTGAAAATTGGCACACGAAACCCTTACAAATATGATTACAATAACCCAAAACCGAGCTTACCACATTACTCAATAAGTTTGTAGGATGGCTTAGGATGGGTTTTTAGATAGTAGCCGCCTAGAAAACAATATGTCTCAACATTTTCTTTCTTTTAATTGTTATTTTATTTAAATATTTTCCTTGTTTTGCAAAAACAAAGGTATGGTCGCCAAAACACTGCACAACTGCAGTATGTAACCTAATTGCAGGTTGCTACTATCTAAAATTCATATGTATTCGTCGGTAGTGGCGATGTCTATCTGTCATCCTATGAGTTATTGAGCGATATGTTACAATAACTACCGAGTAATAATCGAGACGTTTATTTTTAAAGTGGGATAAGTCTATTGTTATTTTTTTCTTTGTTATTGCAAAATGTTAAAGGACGTACGTAGCAATAAAATGAAAAATATTGGTAAGCACTAACAGGCAACTTTTTATTTTATTTTATAGTTTTAGATAACTGTTTATTAATTTATTAACGAGCAGTATTCATATGTTTGCGCTGGCTAGAAAAAGTAAAAGTTATACTTTACCAAAATTGACTTGACTCACTTTCAAAATTAATGAATTATTGTAATCGTGAACGAAACGGGTAATAATTCTATTGTATCTGCCCTGTATTTGCTTTTTAATTAGTAATAAACACAAAATAAAGTCCAGTTTTTGTGTAAATATTTATTCACATTTGCTGTACAACAAAAGAAGAACAAGGAAAATGGTTTTTAAATATTACAGCAAAACTACAAAATAAAAACCAAAACTCGTTCTCATCAATTCACCGGAATTGAATGTTCCGGTCATTCAGAGTCGTAAACAATCCGAATCCTTTTGCTTAACAGAGAAAAATGTTTGTTCCCTTAACAGAGAAACATGTTCGTTTAAAATGCCCAGTTACTGCAGACTCAATAAATTAGAAATGAACTCAAGTGGGGTGATCTGCGCTCACTGGCAGTCATCACTGCGCCTAAATTTGATATAAGCAATACCCAGTATATACACACCGTAATCATGGAACGCTCAAAATTGCAGTTTTCGCATTAATTGCTTTTGTTGTTTGATTTGAAGAAATCTGTTATCAAAGTTTATCAAACCCTTTTAGAAGGCTATTGTGATGCTGCTCCATCATATCCCAATTGTCGACTTCGTGTCGTGGTGATTTTGATGTCGATGACAAAGAACGGTCTAGAGGGATCAAAAAGTTCGAAGATTTATTGAACTAAAATTCATCTCAAACTCTCGAAGAACTTTCGAACAACTCAACATTTGATGATTGAATTATTTCTAGATGTTTACATACGATGGGAAAGACCCAAAAGGGGGCAAATGGCTACCATACGAAATAATGCCATGCCATTTCAATCCCAAGCGCAACGAGTCATGGGTTAGTCCACGAGAGGGATCCACGTCAACGAAGCGGAATATTCATGGTTTCATTCATAGAGTTTTGCTGTGCATATGGTCGGATCAGCAAGATAGAATGTATTACGACCTGCTAAAACAGAATGAGACGTTTATTGCAGATGTCAACCGACGTCAATCGAACAATTTGAACGACGTATTGCTGCAAAGAAGACCTGTGGGACTGGGGAGTGGTCAAGGTTTTCACTGTTGTAGGTCAAATAGGAAGTTCTCCCACACCCAGCGTACCCACCAGATATAGCGCCTTCTGGTTGCCACTTTTTCAGGCCGATGTAGCGCGACTTGGCTGATACACGGTTTCGCAATGCTGAAGAAGTGCGAAGATCGGTCAATGATTGAATCGCTGACATGGTATTGCCATGTTGCCACAAAGATGGGAACAAGTTGTAGAAAATTATCGTAAATATTTTGATTAATATATATCGCATCAATTTTTGTCAATAAATGCCTTTTTCAGGCGAAAAAATGATGTAAACACGTGCAAGCATTTAGTTAGTTCAGGTAATAAGATAAACATTGTAAAAAATCAGGTAAAAATATTGTAGTGAGTTATATATCTTACAGCGCCCTACAGTTATTCATGTATTTAAAATAGGTATTGTATGGGAAGTGGTCAAAGAAGTGTTCCCACTCGAACCAATTGCAATAGCATTCATCCTTGGGCCAAAACATGTCTGTGTTAAAATATCTCAAAAATTGTAACCTGTAGGTTGGATACAAGAAAACAAGACTGCTCAACAAACAGGCAAGCTTGAATCGTTTCAGGAGATATATTCTAAATCAATCGGTATCATAAAAGATCGGTCTATCTAAAGTCCTTCTGGGTGTTACATAAATCCCGAGAAAGTTAATACACGCTATACCACCGGAGTGGTGCAGGGGTTAATGTGCACATGACCCACTTTCAACATAAGCGGCTCATTCAGTATATATATACACATAAACAGGGGCCATCTAAAAATTTATTCCAAAACAATTTTTATCTATTAATTAACTCCTCCTCCTTTGGTGACAGCGGACTTAAAAATTATTCAAGTGAGCAAGATGACCCACATTTTTAAGGTTTGCGCCTTTGCTTAAAATATCCATGATAAGCTACGGTTTACCACGAAGTAAGAAACAAGCGACGGAAATAAGTATTGAAATTAAAAAATGTCAGGAAGTCAGCACACATTAAGCAAACTAAACCTTTAATTATCTAAAAATCTCATGCAAAATTGTGACGCGACGAGCGTGTTATGTATATGGAGAGGCATATTTGGGGCATACACACAGTAATGAAATTAACTCTTGCTGATAGGCTTAAGCGTCGTTTAAAACATAGCAAAGAACAGCAGTTGCACAACTGCGTTAAAAATTTTTATCAAGAATGCTTTCTTCTTTTACTTATGCAGGCTGATACTTTTTATTTTTAGTTTGTATTTTAATTTTTTTCATCGTTTAATTTCTCTTTCAACACGATTCAGCTATCAATTGTCTTAGCAGAGACGCGAACCAAATGTGAAGATAGCCCACCAAGTATTCACCTAAAGTGATGAGTATTTATGAGATAAGCTTGAGTTCCTCACACAAAAAGAAGATTATTAGTTCGACTTCTCGCAAAGTGTAATAATGTAAAGGGTTCGATCTCGGCTCTCGCATCTCAGTTTCATGTGAAGAGACGGTTTTAAAGTACATTTTTCACTTTTCGTTTCGAAAACATGAACCAACGAACATGAGAACAATTTCCCAGAATTTTCCGAGTAAAATGTAAATTATTCCATGCTATGTGACGTGCACTACAAAGCCAAACCTTCATCAATCATTTAACACTCTTTCTAAGCTTAACATAAGTCGAGGTATGAAATCCAAAGAAAAAAAGATTTTTTTTTTAAATACAGCCGCAAATATAACAAAAGAGAGATAGAGCACGAAAACATGACAGGGTTAACAAGCAAGCAAAAAAAAATTGGGGAGTGTGCCAGGGCACAACTGTCACGCAAAAAGCAATTGGTTACACAACAAAACCTATCAAAAAAAACGAAGCTAAACATTTTTGTGAAAAAAGAGAGTTCGCTAATTAGATGATAATAAATTTTCTAAATATTTTTTTTACGAATTTGTTCTGTAAAAAGCTATAAATTTCTCACGAAGAAGAAAAAAACTTTTCAAATCGTCTGACAAGCTTCTAATTAACCCATGGATTCAACAATAAAAAATGGAAAAATGGAAAAAAACAACAAAACACCCAGAAAATTGTAAGTATTGACTGACCCACAATAATGGCTAATAAAACGATATAATAAAGCGAATTCTTGTCTAAATAAAATAATGGAGAAAAAAGAGAGAAACAACAGAACAGCAGAATAGAGTTATTGTCAGTTTGGAACGAATCTTGTGGTACCTTGCATTCAGTTTGCTAACGAGAGAAGATAAGCTAATGCTACTGTTTCCGAAAATCTTTAGAGAACTTCAGGTACTAGAAGCGCATCTAATGCTCTCTAATATCGATATATTTTCTAATTTAAGCGCTTCTCACTTTTAACCTTTAAGTTAATATATGTAGTGTACTTTTGCTTTTAAGGCTACAATTATAACCGCAAATTTTCCGCCTTTGGTCAAGGGAGGTTTAAATTGGAGCAAGTGTAACGACAAAAGATAAGAAGAAACACAAGAGCTCATCTTATCACATAAATCACACAAGGTGCTTCCCACAGCATAATTCGGGTGACTATGCGTACAGCCTAAGAAACTTAATACACCCTACCTAAAGAGCATTCGATTTTTTTCGATAGGATTTTCACTTATTTATTATTATATTTGTTTTTTTGTTGGTTGCTTTAGATTTTTAACGGATTTTTTTCTTTTTGCTTTTCTTAAATGATTTTAAAAACAAAATTTGTCCCTTTGGGAAAATGTCATTTACACTAAGGCTCGAAGATAATTTTGAGGGTTGTTCTTTTTTTGTTGTTTTTTGTCACCAAAAACATTTAATAAAAAGAATAAAAAAAAACATTGCTTTTGCTTATCAAGTAAACTGTATAATGATTTTGTAACTGATTGTTTTGGGCGCGTGTTACGCGCTACAAAAAGACCAGATTGCCTACGTAATAGCGTTGGTTGCGGCGATGGTGATTGGCTGTGTCGGTACTGATGGTGGTGGAGTTGGTTAATGTTTGTCGTTATTTTCTGTAATTTTTGGTTCCACTTGAGTTTGTTTGCTTAACGATCTTTGAAATTAAAAATTATTATAAAGAGCAACACAAGTAAACTAGTTCGGTTTCTCTACCTGTCCCTCTACGTTAACCTTATTTGCATATCTGTTACGTATGCTTTGTTGTTTATAAGATTTATGCTTAGCTAGTGAAAAAGTACATATGTATTAATGTTTATGTTTCAATATACACACATCTACACACATTTATACAAGTTTGTTAGTCTGGTAAATCTACTATAACCCGAACTGTTGTTTTGCGGGTGGCATTTAAAACGTTGGCTTTTCAATTTCTCTATATACTCCTCTCTATATCGAAACTAACGCACTAAATATTGAATTTTGAATTCTTTTTTTTTTCTTGCATTGAAAAAAACGTTTATATTACTCGCTTTGTCTGCCTATAGTTTATGTTAATAGGACATCTATAGTAAATTACTAAAAAAGCTTAAATATGAAAACAAGAACCAAATTGTATCCCATCGAAACTGGACCTTTCGATATTCAAGAGCTGCTTCATTTTTTGTGAATCTTTCAGAAAACAAAAATCAAAAAACAAGTAACAATGCTACAGTCGGACCAGGCTGACAATTAAACAGCCAATATCACTTCACAGCATCAAATATCAGATATTATCAGACCTTGCCCCAAAATATGAACTAACATGTTTCGAATTTAGCAAACTTAGTTTTCTTCTTATTAATCTTCACTTATTTCGTCATGAACTGCTAAAAAAATAAACCTTATCGTCATATAAAGGCTTACTTACTCTTAATGAGACCTTTTGTAAGGGTAGGAAACCAAAGTATTAATATATGCGGTCCAAATTTAATATATTTTATTTTCATGTCAAATTGATGTTATGTGGGCCGCTTCTCACCATAAAACATTCACAGTTACACCCTTTTGCCATTTTAAGTCTTATGTTTCGTATGGGCGTTTATATGGGAGAAGATTCAAAGTTTTGGTATATCGGACCTAAACTTTTCACATCAATTTTTTATTTTTGTTTTTTTTTTAATTCTGTAACACAGTGGTGATCAAAGTGAAAGGCAGGGGAGAGGGAAAAGAGAGAAAAAATCGTCACCGACTGAGCACTTACTGTAGTTGTGATCCGCGAAAATTTATTTGGTAGTTGCGATTGTATGCGATTTATTATCGCTTAGCTATTTTTTCCATATAATGGGAAAATAATGGCTTTATATGCGGAGTGGTCAAAGAAGTAGTCCGATTCATTCTATTTTCAATCGGATAATATTATAAAAATTGCAGTCTATAAATTCAACGTGAAAACACTTAGGCAGATCGGAATGACGATGAATAGTCAAACAGACAGACATACAAGTTTGAACCGTTTTAGAAACGATTTAAGACACCATCCTGATTTTGAATACATCTACACAAACTTAATATACTCAGTAGCGTTACAAGGTGTAGAACGTAGAAAGGATAGGAAGCTTAACGTACAGGGGCAGGTTGTAAACCCAAACAATATGGCAGCGTAAACATCCCACAAATGTTAAATACAAGTATGCACATGTAAGATGAAAGAAAGATTTATACACAAAC
Organism: Glossina morsitans morsitans; assembly: GCA_001077435.1. Classification (NCBI taxonomy): domain Eukaryota; kingdom Metazoa; phylum Arthropoda; class Insecta; order Diptera; family Glossinidae; genus Glossina; species Glossina morsitans. Next base: position 20,697 of record CCAG010001964.1, read on the forward strand.
AACATTGATACACAAATAACACTTCTTATTACCAAATTCTGCTTTGTTGCGGACGACCTTACAGAGTGAATTTCGAAGTATATATATGGCGAACCTAAAAACTTAAAAATCTATTTATATTCATTTAATAATTGAAATGAATTGTTAAGATGTGACGTAACTATATTATAAGAGTATCGCACTCGATAGTAGCGCGACAGGGTACCTCAGCATGATGGACGTGGCCACAATTCATGGGTGTCCCACATGTTGTGGCTAAGCGAGTTTATATAACTTTTGTCCGTCGCTTTAATAAATAAAGCTTTTGCAAAGGAGATATATATAAATTTTAGAATAGACTCGAACAAGCTACAAATCTATCGACCTTAATAAAAGAAATCTCGAGAAAGCAAAAATGTATTGGTTCTTTTTGTTGGTTTAATCTAATTTGAAATCTGTCGTCAGGGTAATGAGCAGAAATCTGATATACTAGCGATGTAAATATAAAACCGGAATTTGTGCATGGATGGGTCTAGCACCATCTATAGAGGGCATACATCTTTGAAGTTGCGCTTTTTTTTGTAGCTTAAACGTCCCAATACGAACACATATCGCAACCCAAAAACATATTTCCTAAGAACAAAGTGGCAAGTGACAGCAATTATATTTGCTGCACACGACACACAAAAAAAGTATCTTTTACACTGATCAAATAAATATGTACTTTACAAAGGCTTTGATGTCTTTTTTTTGGTTGTGGGTCTTGCAGCGGATGCTTTTTGATGTAATCGTTTATATGAAAACGAACCAGATATGTAAATATGAAAACGGAATTGGCCCATAGATGGCCCCATCAGCACTTGTGAAGCACATAAATGTCCAAAGATGTTGGTTTCTTTTCCAGCTTGGATATCTAGTAACAATAAGTATTCGTGATTCCAATATATATCGCAACGTATTATACGATCTTTTTTAATTAAATTACGGCTTCATTTATAAACAATTGTAAATGTAAAAAGTCTTGAACATAACTCTTTTTAAATGCTACACCACTTACGGTGCAGTGTATATTGATTTCGTATAGACGTGTGGGAATTAAAGGTAGACATACCTTATATGGCACCGATCACTTTAGAATCATTTTTTTAAAACCGATTTAAATATGTGGGTCCATCTCTGTCTGATGTCTGTGGACGCTTTCTTGCCGGTTGAAATACTGGTGTTACGCTAATGTGTTTTTTTTTGTTTTTTTTTTGTGCAAACGCCATGAAAAATGGTTTAAATCGAACCATTTTTGACACCACTTCCTGTTGAAGGCATTTAAAAAAGTCGTTGTATGAAAACAAAAGAGGTTGCAATTTTGTAGAATTCTTAACAAAAATATGTAGTATCTACTACTATGACATATAAAATGATATGTTTGGATCGTGTGGAGGCGTTTTTTGCACCACTTCCCATGCAATTGTTCCTACGAAATATAAGCCTTGGGAATACAAGTCGGTTCCATTTTTAATAAACTATGATGATACAATTTAACTTGACAGTAGTTTGATGCCAAAGTAATTCCAGCAAACTTGAAGCCTGTAGGTCTATTTGCATATTAGTGCATATTATTTATATGATCGAAGTGGGTAGTAGTAGTAAGGAAAGGATTTTGCGTGTCGGATTTTTCTTTCTCCGTGCACTTTATTCTATTATTCTGTTACCAGTCAGTCTTTAATTATCTTTTCTTTTTTTCCTTTAGATTCAACATATGATGATAACAAGAGTAACAACAGTTCGAAAAGACCTCGATGCCGCACTAACTTTAATGCGTGGCAATTAGAAGAATTAGAGCGAGCATTTTTAGAGAGTCACTATCCTGACGTATTTATGCGGGAAGCACTTGGCTTAAGTTTGGATTTAAAGGAAAGCCGCGTATCGGTAAGTTTAAGAAACAGATCACCAAACGAATAAATTCAGAAATAAATTGCATTTTTTCTCTATGTAAGGAAATGATTTTAATTTCTTGCTCACTTACTTACTTACTTTCACTTAATCCAATGATCTTATCATCTTCAGCGAGTAACTTGACGAGACCGCACTGATTGAACTCCTAGTCTTTATCAGCGAGAAGTTGAAGTCCATATAAATTCAAGTCACTTTGTCAGCAGTCAAAGTTTTGCGAAAAATGTTTTCTAATTTCGAAGTAAATGATAATTAGATGGCGACAAATTTCCATTGAAAGGAAAAGACAAAACATCAGTTTGAAAACGCTACTAATTCTAATATTATCCCCCTCACGTCTTCTTATACACCTATATATTTGTAGTAGTTGTCTTGTATTGTGCTTCATTCAATTCTATCAGTTGATCATAACAAGGATCTAAGTTAGGTGTTTGGGAGTAACTTAGTAAATGTACTGAGCAACGTTCCAACTTGCTCAAAAATCCGCTGTTCATGCAATTCTGGCTTTAGATATCGTTTTTTCTACTCTATTACGCTTAGATGATAATCATCTTCATATAAACTTAGAATGAAGCATTTTTCATTGCATTAATGATGATATCCTTTAAAATAATTTTCGCCTACTCGGTATATTTTCAAAGTGACCATATTTTTATATTAGAAAAGCGACAAAGAATGTGTTATACTGTTTTTGCCCCTTCTTTCGGTTAGAGACGCCATAAATTATATACATTTTTAATCTGCGGACAAACGGACAAACTGCCGGACCATTTCTCTGCTGTTTGGTATATTTGCAATCTTTGTTGATGTGATCTATCAACAGTAACTCTTATAATAAACGTATATAAATGATCATGAGTTGTAATCTATAACAAGCGTTAATGCAATATACTAAGACGATCATTCATAGCAAACAAGAATGTGATCGTTCTGCTACAAATGCACTACCAAAATAGCTTAGAAGCTATAAAAGATAGTAAAAAACTTGATGCATTATTTATTTAGCCTTATAAAAAGACTGTGGAACTGGAACCATACTCTTTCAAGTTTCTCAGAGGGCAAAAATTCATAATATGGTTCATCATTTTTATGCATTCGTTTTACACCGATAGACATGAAAATGTTTGAAAATAATAATTCTTCAAAGATATGAAAGAATCTCAAGGTAGTTACTGTATAGAAGAATTATATGCTTGATATGCTTGATATATATAAGAGCCAGAAGGACCTGAAATAGGCTCTCCTTTTATTATTACACCCACCGTCTCAGAATCACATTCTGAGTCGATCTAAACTTCTCCGTTCATCTGTCCGTCTAATGTCTCTCCATGCAAGTCGCAATTTTTTAAATATATCTCTGAAATTCGACATGTTCTGGCCCAAGGACAAACGCTATTGAAAATGATTCGAATTGAATCACTTTTTCGACCACTCGCGATATAAGGCCTTATTCTAAAAAATCGTTTTGTAAATAACTGTATTAAACGATGTGGTATAGATATAGGTTACGGCCGTGGCTGACCACAACGTTTATTTGATTTTCGTTTCAATTTTACTCAAACATTCCTTAATTCTTTATTATATTTTAAAATGCATCCAAAAACTGTACAATCTAAATCTATGTTTGCCACTAATGGTTAAACATACCATTGCGCAATCCATCCTCATGACACATGTTAACTATTGTATTGAAGTCCCAAGTTCCTGGGTGCCCAAAGTATAACTTATGTACGCTTTAAAGTACTGTTAACCGTATAACATGTTTTGTTTATAACATCAAGCCTTTTCCTTCGTTCATGCTTTCTTAAAATTCTCCTTGTTCGGTTATCTAAAATTAAGTTGCTTATTTACCTCTACAAAGTCATCCAAACATGATCCCCAAGCCTTTTAATTGAGCGATTGCAGTTCCTTAGATCGAATAGAAACCTTTTCATAATAATACCACCTTTGTCTAACTCATCAGCCGAATGATCTTTTATTGTTCGTGCTGCTAAATATTGAAATGCCTTGCCGCGGAGTCTGAGATCCTTCGATGACTCTTTTAATATGTTTAGAAGAAAATGGACCTCACTGCTAAACTCATAGTATGCACTTTGTAGCTAGTAGGAATTGATGATTACGCAGTTTGTGGAGCAAGATGATTACATTAGCAGCCAGCCATCAACACTCATTTGCGTTATAGTTTCTTTTTGCACATGATGTGTGTCTATATAACTAGGTAATAGGCCTATGACTTTACAGTTTTTTAATAAATGAATAAAAAAAAATAATAAGTTTGCTACCTTTTCTTGTAATCTTAGGAAAAATTTTGCGTTTACACCCACGTTTAAAGGAGTGAGAACAGACTTAAAATTTCGTGGTGGCTCCCAAAGATTTGTCGCAAGATGAATAAAGAGTTTTCAATTTGTTTGCAGTTTTCTCTCTCCCTATAAGGGCCTGCTTTTCTACAAAATAGATTTATATAATCCGAAATTTCTACCGTAAATTTTTGTGCTAAATTTTTACGGATTACTGTTCGTGAGTAATTCAAGTTGTTCCAATGTCGTCCACTTAATGTTTATGTCAAAATGCTATCATAAAAAACTTTCCAGCACAAAACGTTAACAGTTGGGCCTTTTGGCAGATAAAGGTTTACATTTCTTAAGAATGCTTACATGTGGTGTTATCCAAAAACTAGGTCTACGTGGTCCAAACTCGGTCAATTTACTATTAAAAACCAATTTTCACTATGAAATATTGAAAATTATATCTTTTTATCATATGAAGATTCGATTTTTTTAGATCAGAAAACAAAATGTCATAACATTGCGAATCAATTTTTCAAAACAATTGCAATGCTTTTCTATAAATAAATATGGAAGATATTTTGTGGGCAATCAACGCGACGATGTAATAAATTAGCATGATTCAGTGATTAAATGTGAACACAACTAATAAAAAATGGTAATAAAATAATGCTTAAGTTAAAATTAAAATTGATAAAGGGACTTTCCAGTCGACATGTAATGAATGACATTCGAATTGATTGTAATAAAATTACAAATTATTATGTGTTTCTGTGTTTAGGAATTTTATAAATGACAATAATCATTGCAATTATTATAAATTTTCTATACGAGTATAAAACTATAAAGAACCATGTTGTCAGTCGGTGTGTCCGTAGGTTGCTTGCTGACATTTGTTGGTCGATTTCATGTCATTTGTGATTAACGTTAAATGACATTTAAGCTGAAATTGTTTCTTAACATGACACAATATATATTAATAACAATAATAATTCTATCATACTCTGCCACCTAAACCCTTTCTTCTCTTCTCTTCTCTTCTCTTCTCTTCTTATTATTCCCAAATGTCGAAAGGGTTTCGCTTCTTCGACACAATATGCCTAAAGATGAGCTCGAAACTAAACGATTGCCATGTACTGTCAGACTACGTAGATAAATAAGTATAAATAAAAGTATTTTGTTTTGTTTTTTTCTCTTTTTTTTTTTAATTTTACCTTTATATCACCATATATTAAATATTGCATGTATACTGCTCGCCTATGCTCAACCTTTCTCCGTATAGGGCAAACAATGAAAAACAATTTGCTGCACATCAACAAAAAAAAAAAACAGAAAATTAAATGAAGAAAAAAAAATGTTTATATTGAATTTAGTCATTATATGAATTTTTGCTTATTGCTTATATTCAACATGCAAGCAATTTCAGTTTTTTGAATTGTAAAGACTTTATGGTGCTTATACATTTGGCATGTGTGTGTTTGTACGCGACATGTAAGTGCTTGCAATGAATTCATTGCGGAACCACCGTAACAACAAGTTGAAACGCAATGCTCACATACGCGCAAATACGTTTGTATGTCGCATTCATATGCATTTAAATGAGCGCCATTTGCTTTTTCTGTTTCAGCCTATTAAACGTCTATTTAGTTATGCCTGTATGCCTGAGCAAATATGCGCGTATGTAAATTATTATATACATATATATATATATATATATATATATATATATATATTTTACCGGTAACCATTGGGAAATGCGGAAATTAGATTTTCAAGTCAAGTCTGTTGGCTAGAGCGCGTAAATACAGATTTGAACTAAATTCATTTAAATCGATGGCCTGGAGAGATAAAGAAGAAGCGACCGACCTCTTTTCTTTATAATACAAATTTCGTATAACCCACCGCTGACCCGTTTTAAGTAAAACCAAAATCAAAATTCAATTTTAACATTTTTCGAATCTTGAGGAAAATCATTGACTTAACATGTTCATATTTAGTACCATCAAATCTTCTTCTTCTTCTTTTTCTTCTTCTTTTATCCCTGCAATATTCCTTATTTCTTATTCTATTGCAGGTATAAAGTGGAGTGCAAGTTATAAACGCAAATATAGCCCAGGGGCAAAACTCAACCTAATCGCATTTATTTTTATATAACGAGGTTGCGGGTGCGGCTATTTCTCTGCCCAAGTTCGGTGCCAATGTAAAACTTGTCACTATTACATATTTTTTCTTCTAATCAGGACGTTGTGGCTGTATGTCTGCATGCAGCACTGCTTTTTGCTCCTGTAAGAATGTACGAAAATGTCCTTAATTTAGCATCACACCTATGAAAACAATGCTAACATTAACTAGATTTACGCAAAGTGGCAGGATTTTTATAATTAATTCGAATCATATTTCGAACTCACCCACGGCGGATGGCCAGTAATTTATGGTGTTGTCAGCAAACATAAGTGCATTGTCCTTCCCGATAGAAACATTATATGGGAATGAATTGGAAAAATTGGCCACAAATCTCTTCCAAGCAAATTTCAAATATTGCTGTCTCCTTTTAGCGTTAAGACCGCAACTATATATGTAACTGTTGTCGTCTATCATTGGCTGATAGAAGAACAGTCTAAAATTGCCCCGATTCTATCTTTAGTCTATTCCAACCATAACTACCGACAGATGACAGCATGCGCAGGCATATACATCAAGAATCTGATCAAATTTATATATTTTGTGAATAGTGTAAGATTCAGAGTCGAGTAAATCACATCCGCCTATGTAACATTTACTACTGCAACTTGGCACACATATCCTAGCTATGGGCCGACGGGTGATATCCAGTCTTTCGAACGCTTACATTAATTAAAAACTTGAAACTGCTGAGAAAATTATATAAATTTTGAATACCCATTACCGCTCCTAACTAACGCAAGTGCCATTGCAGAATATTTTGTCAAGTGTAGATGTGTCAGTTAGTTGATAGGGAACATTAGTGACTGATCTTGCAACGTCGTAATTAACAATTTACAAGCTATCGTAGGACGTATCTCTTGGTTTGTTTGGTTGTACTCAGCTAGACATTAACGTCTAGCATGAATTTTAAATTAAAATTTGTTGCCTCTGAAGCGTGAATGTGACTCCAAGTGTCTCATACTCGTTTTCATACTTAAGTTCACGGCTACCTGTTAAAATATATATTTTGTATACGTAATTCGTGCTCTGTCGGATTCGTATTTGCGGTAATTGCAGACGGAGTGACAGGTCCAATAGATATGTTTGTAAAATATTTAAGATGTCTTCCATTAGGAATGGTACCTTTTTACTTCTCTCTCAGGAAATCGCGCGTAGCGTCAGCTTTATGGTGCCTAGCGTCATCCTGCTGCTACCACATGTTTTGAATATCGGTGCTCGCAAGTTCTCGAAATTCGCGTAACATGAATACGTGGCGGGTATCACCTCAAAAGATGTTAAAATTGTTCGTAGCTATGTTCTTTGTTTGCTCATTTGGTCAAGGCATAACACTTATTGATTGGGCAGGCATCAATTACGCTGCGACCATTCATTATCTCTTTTTCCACTTTTTGTGACTGTTCCTCGAGTGATTTTATATATATTCTGTATATATTTAAATATATTTTTATACCCACCACTGCACGATGGGGGTATACCCACTTTGTTTCTTTCCTTAATGTATGTACCATCCAAAAGGAAGCTTTAGAGACTCTATAAAGAATATATTTCTGCACGCAGGTTGGTATTGAAAATGGGTCAAACTGATCAGAGCAGAAGCGCGCAGTGGAGTGCAAACTGAAGGCAAGTCCGTTTCTTTAACAAAAATTTTTGGACTTTTGTTCGTTATTCGGAAATTATTCGGAAGTTAGAAGGCTGAAATTTTCCTCATTTACTTTATGAAGCACCCCCCTATCTACTTTCAAAAATGGAAATGAGCGGCCTTGCCCACACAAAGTTACGAGTAATTAAATTTTGTTTTTTTTTTCACTTTTTTGAGTTAAAACTATTTGTACACATCCCCAAATGAATATATATTATCTGCCTTAAAATGGGTCAATTCTAAAATGAATATGGTAGACACCGCGATAAATTTTTCTCGAATAATGCCAGCGATATGGGTATCAAATAAAAGGACTTGGAGAGTAAAATGCGAAATACGTAGTGGTGGGTACGTGAGACTCGGCCCCGCCGAATATAAATTTCTTACTTGCTATTAATGGGATGTAACCATATCGACACCCCATCTGTTTATCTTTTGTTATAACGAACACTGACGTGAGAGTCGTTGTTCTTATATACCCGGTTACCGAGAGACCGCTGACCTTAGCAAGCATGAAGAAACGAAAAAACTAAATCAATTCGTCAAACATAAAGTAAGCCAAGTAACTCATACAATACCTACGTTTTCGCGCATCTTAGGATAGATAATTTGGAACCGCTACTTCGCACATATCTAACGTAAGCCGCTTCTTTTGCAAGACAACCTGACCTGGAATGACTAATAATACTTCTTTGTAGGGCTTTCAAAGCGTTTGGGCATAAACTAACTTTAAGGTGATTTCGCAGCTTACATATTTTTACTACGACTGTTCGTTCTACTAAATATTGCTTTTCTTGAGATTATTTAGAAGCATGTTCTAAAAAGACTGACGTGCACGAGCACAATTAACGCAGTTACTTGTTAAAGACAAAACTTGGTTAAATTTAAAAATATTGTTAGACAACTTCAACATCGCTGCATTAAATCATCCTTCACATTTAAAGTTATCGAAATCATTATAGAATTGGTTCGACCTAGATTTTGTAAGAAATTGAAGAAGATAGCAGAAGAGGCATTACTTCGCAAAATCTCATTTATTAGAAAATTGCATTGATTGAGAAAAGCGTTCAGGAGAAGCCGCAACTAACATTTCCCCGTATTTTACGTCAACATTTGCATTTACACTTATCGCCGTGGCACATATGATTTTGCCGAAATAAGCCGTGAACGTAAGATACTATGGCCCAACAAAAAGACATATACCGAAAGTGTTACTTCTCCGCTTCAATTCGTACGAAATTTCCATTAAAAGTAATTAACGTACGATAATGTGATCATAAAAGACGATGCAAGAAATCGAGCCCAGCTACAATACTGACGACGAAGCCGAATAGCTCTAAGCTCATGCCCCCTACCCCCAATGTAATTTGTAGAGCGTACTGCAACGTTTTATAAAACCTCACAGCCGCACCGCAACGGTCATTAGCCAATGAGGACGACAAAAACTCAGGCAACTAAGCTAAACGCTAAAGGAAAAACGGCCACGCTATTGCAATGAAATGGTTTTTCAAAATGACAAACCTTGATTCCATATAGTATTGAAAAAAGCGTTTAGTGCTCTTTATACAGATCACTGAATTAGGGCGCGTTCTCGTAACCGCTCTATTCGTGAAACACTCTTCTTCTAATTACTGTTTATGGTCTGCCATGGGCTGTCGTGGTCTATCCAAGCAGTTCTACTATCCCAAGAAACGAAACAGATTCGTCAGTAGTCTCAAGCGAGGATTAGTTCAGAATGGCGAGAACTAATCGTACCCAGTCACGGATAAGATTTCGAGCAATCAAATTGTAACAAAAAAAAGATAAAAATTTCTGTAAAGTTAACTAAGGGTGCAAATATTCTCGTAATAATGTATTGGAGGAGAAAGTGAATCCTCCTATAGAATACAACTGAAGATTTTAAACTGAACTCAGTGTGGCGTAATCAATGTTCTACTGAGCGAAATGCAGTATGCGCAGGGAGAGCTATAACTCATTTTACAAAGTTCGTCCTTGAAGTTCTGAAATCACAAGCACTTAAATGAAAATTCATTTTAAATTTGTCTCTTTCGTTTATTTTTGAGGCTTTTATTTGACGGTTCCCTGTTTTCGTATATATACAGCTTTTAATAAAATATTTGCTTATGTACTGAGTATTTTGATACTATGCATATACATATGTGTATTTACATAAGTATTTGTTTTTATAATTGAATGCTTGCAATGGGGACTGTGTTATTATTATTATTCCCCCCACCCCCTCCTCCAGCCATAACAAAATATATTTAATAATAAATTGCCCCGATTTAAAATAATCACTCAACATGATAAATAAACGGTTATTATTTAATTATTATTTTATTTAATATATTTATAAATTTTATTAAAAAATTTCCACGCGTACAGACACACACACATATATATATATATATATATATATATATATATATATATATATATATATACATACATATATACATATATACATATGTACGCGTGCACACTCGCGTGCACACTTATATCAGGACACAATATCGAGTTAGTTATGCGTGCGGTCATGATATCATTAATTAATTAATAACATATTTTTATAACAACTACTAATATTTCACTTGAATTGAGTGCAAAACATTATTAATACCTCTTGTGCACTATATTTCACCTATAAAGACAAACGTATAAATGCGGGATCTAAATTAAAACTCTTATGTTCTCTATATATAAAGATCGGAAGAAAAACTTGAATGTTAGATAAAACACACTGGATAGCGAATTACTCTGATTGACTCATGTAATTAATATTAACGTCAAAGCGTAGTCGAGTGCTGCCGAAAGGAAAACAAAAAGGAACAGCTTAGTATTGTTGAAAACGAAGCTCCACAAAAAAGGCTACGGAAAAAAAAAGAATGAGAAGTGAATACCGATATTTCAAACAACACCATTTTCACCTTGATGGCTCGTTTGCTTAAATGCTAAAATCATCACTCAGCAAGTCCCAAGGCCACAGAGAGAAATATTAAACGAATGCATCCGCTATGTGTTACCGTTTGCTGCGTATTTTGGACGCGTATCTGGACACGTCATTACGTGTCATTCTTCTCAGGCAATACCAATGAACGACATGATAATCAGACGTGATATACGGGACATGTGATTTGGACAAGACAGCGCCACGTGCGATACAACCCAAGGGACATTTCAATTACTACACTTTCCCGCTTTCTTGATCAGCATTGACCGTCAATATTGTACGATTTAATGCCATTGGACTTTTTCTTGAGGATTTTTGCATTCTACCGTTTAGGTTTAATTCGATTAAATTTATGCCGAAACGGTCATCGAGAAATTTTGCTATATAAATATGTACCAGCAAATCCATTTACCCAAAATGCTATTCGTAGAGTACATAAATGCTTTCCAGTAAGAAAATTCACAGGTTTTAATAATCAATCTATGTTTGCTATGAAAATTAATTCTTGAGTGTGTGTGAAAATTTCGATACATGCTACTTATGCGTCTCAATTTGTTCACATTTTCCCGAGGACTTGAGAAAGGCAAGGATTGACCAAGAAAAATTTGAAAAATTTGCCGCCATATGATCGTCGTATAATTACTATATATGGGAATAAAACCAGCTAAAGAAGGAGATAAGATAGAGTCGGGAAGAGAGTAAAAGACAAAGAAAGCGAGGGAAAAAGAGGACGCTTTTATGAAGAGTAGCCTCTTCATTGATCTTATGTCAATCATTTTATTCAACGTGCAAAGATGAATTGACTCAGCTAATATTCTTCTTTCCATCGATTTGCTTAATCAATCGTATAACATACAAGGCTTTGAATAAAAAAATTTACAATCAAATATATACCCTTAGAGAAGTTCAGTATGCCATGACCAATGACAATATTTTAGTGCAAGGCGTCATGTTTATAATTACAGAAAAGAAAGCCGAATTTGTCATTTCCGGATGCAATATTTACTAATGAGGATTAGTTGGGCGACCCGAATTAGCGTAAACCAATGCCCGGTGTACATTACATATTAGAATGGAATAAACATTAAATCGCCTTGCATAGTAATGCTAATGAATTTTCATTAAAAATAAAGAAAAAAGTTAAGAAGATTATAGCCGAGGAAGATACCTTACATTACTCCGCCTTATACAGTTATTCACTCGTTCTGGTAGTAAGACAACAAAAGTTACACATTATTTTCATCTAACGGCATACTTTTCATGAAAGCCCGCATATTGGAGGAATCCTTATATGTGCCGGTATCCGAAAAATAGACCTACGGGGGCGAAATTCGACAAGATCGATTTCTATGTAAATTTACTATAATGAACTAATTTTCACCAAGAAATATTAAAAACGTATAGCTTTTTGGGGTACATTGTATATTAAGTTTGTGCGGACGTATGTAACACACAGAAGCGTTTAAGGTAGTTCCCCGATTGCTTCCGAATCGTTTTCTGAATCGATCTAAGCCTGTCTGTCCGTCTTATGTCTGTCCATGGCGGTTTTTGTTCAAACTGCAGATCGCAATTTTTGAGATATTTTGATGAAATTTCGTGCGCTGACGCGTTTTGCCCCAAGGACCACCGCTATTAAAAATGGCTTGCATCGGTCAAATACTATTACAGAGCGAGCTTTGTCAAAAAATATCGAAAATTGCAAATTTATTCCAAAATTGAACGTTATATGGGGAGTGGTCGAGAAAGTGGACCAATCCAAATAATTTTCAACAGCGTTCGTCCTTCGGTCAAAGCACGTCGATGCATCAAATTTCATCAAAATATCTCGACAATTGCGAGTTGTACCTTGGACACAAATCTACATGGTTAGTCATCAGACGGCCCGGCAGCCGGACGAGCAGACAGGCTCAGATCGATTCAGATAGCGATTCCGAATGGATCAGTATAATAAAAGGTGTGTGCATCTTAAGCCCTTCCGCGTCTTACATACGTTTGCCCAAACAGTCTAGGATAAGAAACCTAAAAATCGGCCTTAAGAGTGTGTAAATGCAAAGGCGAGCATCTATTAATTGTTTTCTGCCAAAATAACCTTAAGAAAACAAAATGAGATCGTTTTAGTTGTTCCGCGAGCTTTCGGTAAAGTCCTAATTCCCTGCCTATATAAGAGCTTTTAAGATTTCTTATCGAAGAATTATACCACACGAAATTCGCGAGGCGTTCTTTAAAGCAACATAATGTCATTTTAAGTTCTGTAGAGGCCAAATCAAAACGAATGCTGATGAAGCCTAAAAGTTTTCTAAATTCTGCTTTTATGACTTGCGTTATGCAATCTCACGTTGCGAATGTAATTTGCAACAACTTTTTCGCCTATTTCGGACATTCGGCCGCAGTAATTTCGTTACTGATATCTTTTTTTTGTTGTGATCGACTACTTTTTGAAGCTGTCTGATCTTCAGATTCACGCTAATGGCATATTCGTTTACGAAAACTGTCAGAAAAGCCTAATTTCATTACTATGTCCTTTATTTACCATCGCCAAATTTTCCATAAATATGCCAAATATTTCGAAGCACTTTTTGGGTGGCCGCCAATTTACCGTTTCTATATATATATATATATATCTTTTGCCTAAATATGTGAATACATTTAAAACTCTTCTTTGTTACTAGGATTTAGAAGAAACAATATTTGAATCTACATATGAACAACTCTTAGCCTACTCATATCGGTTTAGGTTAAAAAGTAAAGAAAGAAAGTACCAGTTCCAGTTCAACAGAAGCGGATAGAACAACATTATTGCATTTTCTCAACCAAAAACATTAGATATGTAAAATGGAGCGTTTAGTAACAAAAATGTTGGCACTCGTTAATATTTTTTATAATTAATATAGTATCGGATGTATAGGGAGAGGGCATATTTGGGGCGATTTTTGCGGTGATAAATTCCGGACATAGTAGCGAAATTAGATTTCTCTGAAAGGTTTCAGTATTTGCCAAGACATTTAAAAAAACTGGAGTTACGCTATGTCCCTGAAAATTCTGATAACTCGATTTTGACATTGCATTCTGTCAGTGTTTGTACTGTACTGTGTGTGCATAGGTTGCGTTTTTTCTCTGGGTCGCTTGTGATCGTAATTAAAGGCTTAGTCTGTTTTATGTGAGCAAGCTTGCTTATATTCTTTTAATTTTAATACTTAATCTGTTTTTTTAATTTACTTCGCGATAAACTGCAACTTAGCAAAGACACAACACACACAACATTAAAATAAGTGGATAACTTCACTTCGATCAAATCCGCGCATGCACGAGCCGATTAATATTAAAAATTTTGCAGTCATATAAATTAAGAGCGAAAGCTGTCATTGAGTGCATCTGTTTGCGGTGATCAGTAAGAGAGGTTCACCCCAGGATGAATACGTTCTACTCCTCTTCTATTTCTTTTTATTTTCGACATTATCGTACATTGCTTAGTTCTGATATTTGGGGCAATTTAGATTATAACGAGTCCCTGGTAACGAGCCTGGCTTGGTCTTTTGTTTTTAATTCTGATGTGGTTTGTTTTTGCACTCTTTAATCGGAAGCCTTAAATGTAGAACTTAGAACTTGGAACATACTCGTAGCTTTGCTCCTTTTGTTTTCGTTTTACGCAATAGAAATATTTAATAAAGCTAATGGATTAAAAGTAATGAACGTATTGTGCAGATTCTCTTTTAACTTGTGATAGCTGAAGAAACTTACCATCACAGGAAAGTGAAAATCAATCTTCTACTAAGCAAAGATTCAATAAAGATTATAAAACTTTTCTTTTTTCTTTTTGTGTGCTCGCACAGCACATATTTCACTTTAACTACATGTTTACTGTGTTAGTTATGCCCGGTGTTCGAACGGTTTTGTACACTGTCTGCTGCACAAGTTGCTAACAAGCGTGTTTTAAAGATACTATCGCGAAAAGAAGAAAAAAAAAAAAAAAAAAAAAAAAACGGTGAAATGAAAATGAAAATTACATGCTTAGCTGACGTTAAAACTCTTTCACACGTGTTCATATTTAAAACAATTACTAGCATTTTTCACATATTCTGCAACATTTAGTGTTATCGTTGCAGAACTAACGGTAAAATTCCTAAAGGAAAAAAATGTATAAAGATATTTCTTTTGTTTTTTTTCTTTTTTCGCCTTTTTATTATATCTAGGTTTGGTTCCAAAATCGTCGCGCGAAATGGCGTAAGAAGGAAAACACGAAAAAAGGTCCTGGGCGACCCGTCCATAATTCACATGCGCAAACTTGTTCAGGTGAACCAATTCCTTTGAATGAATTGAAAGCCAAAAAAAAGTAAGTGCCTACGAAATAAACAAGAAGAATGATAAAATTGAAACATCTCTTCACTCCTCTTGCAGGGCTGAAGAACGTAAAAAGATACGGAAAGCCATCGAACGTCAAGCACGTAAGCTCCGCTTGAAGGGTATCGAAGTGAATATGGAAGAATTAAGAGTTGATTATTTAACACAACATGGGACATCAGGTCGCCTAACAGACTCCGATAATGAAGTCGACGATGATGGATTGCATATCGATGTAGTGGGAGATAGTGAAAGTGTTCAAGATAATGAATTCGATTGTGAATGCAATCATTCGTTAAGTTCCGAAAGAACAAGCCAACGAAGCTCCCTAAGTACTCCAAATACGTTCGATAATACGTGTATTGAAAATAGCATTAATGACCACCTAGAGGGAAACGATTCCGTTACGCAACCATTTGTCGCGTATATGTCCGAAATCAGACGAAGCAAACAATTTTTTTGTGATATTAAAATTAATAATGATTTGCAAGTTGCCACTGTACAGGACACAGCAAAAACAAAACAAACTCCTGAAAATCGTAAACATGTAAATTCTTTTAGTATTGAATCTCTACTCAATTTCAAAGAATGAATTCAATCAATTTCGAGAACATTCCGAAATGATGACCGAAAACTAACACATACTATGTGCACACGGTGTAGATATTACTTAATACTGTAAATAAATAAAAAATGAGGAGAAGAAGTGGAATCATACTTAGCAAAACTGTACTCGGATCCATGTCCGGGTAGATTGAATAATTTGTCTCGAAAATTAGTGATCCTCAAATTGTGTGCAGACCCGCAATAGCCAACGCGAGTAAGGAAATTATATTCGGTCGAACGAATCATTTATACCCGTTGTTGGTATCCTAAAAAAGACTACAAAAAAGGAAAAGATCTAAATTTTTATATTCCATAATATTAGGTGGGTGCAGCTGACTTTTCTATTTTCAGAATAAAAGTGAAAATTTAGTTGGTGTAAGTGTTGCACTTTATGAGTTACAAGCAAAAAACCCGGAAAGCAGTTTTTCTTGTACAGGAGTGTGAGCGTTGTAGGCGTGTCCATTGACCAGTCTGGGTCATTTTCAAATTATTTTGCAAACTTGTAGGCGATATCTTCTGGGAGCATGTTTGTCACAGTTACAACGCAAATGTGCCGGCGGATAAATTTACCAACAGACGGACAAGTGCATTACGAAGTTGAAACCTATCAAGAATTTGAGACTTGCTTCTACGCGCTATAAAGGTACTGAAGAAAAATTTGATATTTGATGTATGAATATAGAGCAGACGAGGTCAACTTTTTCCATTTTTGTGCAACTGCTGAAACATCACCTGTACAACATATGTTCAAATTTTTGTAGATTTAACTGCAGAACTGTGTGAGTAATGAGCAAAAACCAATCTGCTGTTGTTTTGAAACACAGAATTGTTCTCAGTTGACGTGGTCCTGTAGACGTTCCTTCATTTTTGAGGCCACGTCAATATTTACAACGGACATGCTCAATCGGTTCACAATTTAATGTTGATCAAGAATATATATACTTTCTGGAGTCTCTGGTGCTATCCTCTGGAATATTGTGGGCCCTGGCTTGCGCAACCGTACAATTGTTCATATAACGATTTTTCAAAATAAGATGTTACATGGGAATTGGTCGAAAACCCTTGGTCCCCGGACCAAAACACTTCGATGTACGATATTTCAACAAAATATTTCAAAAATTGCGATCTGTAGCGCGAACATAAAAAAAACGGCGAACGGACAGGCGGAAAGATAGGCTTGAATCAGTTCGAAAAATTAACTGTGCAATAAAATTTGGGTCTGCAGGTTGTAATAAATGGAGAATTGTATTATGCGTCAGTTCTGGCGAATAGAAAAGCTAAAGTACTAACGACGCGATTGACACACGAACTTCACGTAAGACTTGATCGTTCAAAGTTATTTAAATATTCAAAAACTTTGGCGTTATTGTTACGTTACTCTGGTTAGGATCCTACGAGGGAAAATCATATCGCTTACATACAGGCTTAGGGTTTATGGTGAATAAACTTCTATCAATCTGCGAACGACTTCTCTAACTTCAAATTTGGAGGTGTCATAAAATGTCGGACGATACAAATTCTGCCATGAATTCCTTTTACTTGAAATGCAATAAGCAAGCAGTCAGCATTCATTTGGGCCCGAAATGATATGAAACTATATGAAGATATGAAGGTAGAAGTACCGCACTCGCAACCTAAACTGAAGGAACTTTGAATTTGTCAGTTTTTTCATGTAAATAGTTTAACACTAATAGTTTAACCTACCATGCGCGGTCAAATGACCGTTTTTCAAATTTCGTTTAAAATTTTTCGCATACAACGTTACTGTATCATCGTGCAGCTTATTTAGTTTTCTTAAAATATGCATACAAACTATTTTTGACTATTTACAACTTTTTTTATTGCTTACTTTCCGAAAACAAACTATACCATGTCTAGTCTACCACGAACGGTCATTTGACCGCTTGAAAAATTTACGTTATTTTCGACTATCTTCTGCGATAATCGCATTCTTGAAATTGTTTTACGAGTCTAGAATGTAATTGTAGACTCATTTCTTTCATCATTGATCATAAAATGATTGAACATGTAAGAGAATATAAAGAATCAGAGGTATTTCGAGTGTTGAAAACGAAATGGAATTTATCTATCGCAAAATTATATGCATTTATTCGACTTCTATATGCACGCGGCGCATATGAGGCTAAAAATATTAATTTATCATATTTATGGAATACGAAATGGGATCCGTCATTTTTCTCGACAACTACGAGTCGAAGTGAGATTTATTCGATTTGACAACAAAAATCAACGAAGCCATCGCTTACAAAACGATAAGTTCGCATTGATTTCTGAAGTTTGGTATAAATTTATCGAAAACAGTCAAAACTATTATAAAGCAGGAGCATATCTTGCTATAGATGAACAATTGTTTCCTACAAAAGCACGTTGTAGATTTACTCAATACATGCCCAACAAACCGGACAAATTTGGCATAAAATTCTGGTTGGCTTCCGATGTAGTAGTAAATATATAGTAAACCGCTTTCCATATTTGGGAAAAGATGAAGGGAGAGAATCATCAATCCCACTTGGAGAGTTTGTAACTTTGAAATTAGCAGAACCATATACGGGCCATGGGAGAAATATAACAGTTGACAATTTTTTTACAAGCGCGTCACTAGCGAGTAAACTTCTAGTAGAAAGAACTACGCTTATTGGAACTATCCGAAGCAATAAAAGAGAGCTACCAAAATTAGCGAGACAAGCAAAGGATGGTATGACACGCTTCTCAACAAATCGAAAGACTGTATTCTTACAATTTATAAAACTAAACTCAATAAAAAAGTATTGATACTTAGTTCAATGCATTCATCCGTTGAAATTGAAAAAAATGCCACCCGTATACCAGAGACAATTAGATTTTACAACAGCACAAAATTCGGTGTAGCTGTAACCGATCAAATGGCCAGAAAATATAGTGTAAAATCTAAATGTCAAAGATGGCCCTTCCAGGTATTTTTCAACATCTTACATTTAGCCGGGATGAATGCCTCGATTTTATATAACGAAACGACGGGCGAGGAAATATCGAGGCAAGAGTTTTTATTTCAATGAGCAGAAGAGCTTGGGACCGAATATCAGAAAGAGAAACAGAGATAGGCAAAGAATGCTCATCAAAAACAATAATAAATACAAATACTGTTTCTTCCGAACAGAGATCTTGTCAAGTAAGATATTGTAAAGTCAATAAAACAAACAAAATTTGTATAAAATGTAAAAAATACGTATGTGGAAAATGTGCAACACAAAATGCTGTAATTTGTTAAAAATGTGATGAAAATGCATAAAACTAAATAAAACATAAAACATACAACATCGAAAAGCGGGGAACGAGTCTTTATTGTAGCATCAGAAAAATATTTTGTTTACTATCTACTTTGTTAAGATACATATGTTTTTACATATGCGGTCATTTGACCGCTCATGGTAGAAATAGGTATACATGGAATGTCGGTAGGTTTAGTGTTAAAATCAATCTTTAAACAAGTTGTGTATGTAAGAAACAAAAACTTTATAGAAGAAAGTAGTTCGTTGTAACGTCAGCTACTTATTTATTTTTCTTTTTCTCCTTTTTTTTTAATATGAACAACTCTGGGGGGATTAGCACTCAGTGGATTTCTTCTATACCTGTAAGACGGTGAAGGTCAAAAAATGTAAAGAGAGAGAGAGAGAGAGATAGAGACAGATAGAGAGTAGTCGCAACCAAGGAGGTGTGTGCCCGAAATGTATAAAGTACGGGCTACTGCGTCGGGAATTGAACCGAGTAACACATGACTGTACCAAGTTTTATCAAAATGTCTCAAAAGTTGCGACAGTTGTAGGTTGAAAACAAATTTATATGGACAGACGAAGTGATAAGTTTAGTTCGATTCAGAGTCATTTTGTCATGCACATTTAATAAAAGGTGCGTCCACCTTCAGCCCTTCTTGGAGTTACATACGAACGCGAAGCCGGAGGTCAACGGTTACATACCACTTTATTAACTAAAAGTGTCGTAAGTTACTTGCTTTTCAAACACAATAAATGCATTATTAGAAAGTTGGCCTGAAAACTAAAGAAGAATGGATGCATTGGGCATGAAAGGGCTGTGGCCACTCACTCTCTTTCTTTCGCCACTTTTTTAGGGGATATCCCCTGAGCGATTGGTCATTAAAAAAGAATTTTATCGCGACGACAATTCGCGGCAATGTTGGAAAGTCTGTACAAAATAAATTATAAGACCTGAAAGAGGTGGTGTTATTACTTCCGTTGCATTCACTAGGCATTGCTCTGCTTAATTGGCACCCATGACCCGTAGTCTCTCTGGGTAAATAGCCTTCTCATGCAAATAACGATACCAAAAAAACGGGTCGATCCAAAACGGGATATATCGAAGCGCACTGATTACCAGGAAAATTGGACCAAATAGTGAGCAGCGATGAGCAACGTTCTTTCACTACGCAAAAAAAAAAAACATTCCTTTGCACACTCCGCATGAGGTACGTAAAGTGCATTTATTAGAATGAAATGAGACGAAATAACGGAAGTACGAAGCAAAAATATTGAGAAAACAGATTGAGATCTAGTGATCGTAACTAACACACCACAAGTATTTGAATGTTTTGTTTTCCTACTAAATTAAGTTTATCTACAAAACCACTGTGCATCGTTCAACTTGTTAAGTTTTCGACTAGAATCTCACTTCATTCTACCAAGAATCATAGTGAACGTCTATTTGGAAAAATAATTCACACTAATTGTATAGATTTTAAGATCAAATTTTACACGATTTCCTTGCAGACACGTTTCTAACTACACGTATAATTTGCGTTTAAGAATTAAATTCAAATAAATGCATGAACAACAAGTAAGAAAGTTACATTCGGCGGGCGCCGAATCACGCATACCCACCACTATGCACACTCCAAGTTCTTCTATTTGACACCCATATTGCTGCCATTTAAAAAAAAAAAAATGCTCCACCACGCCGCTGTGTCCACCACCATATTCGTTTTTGCATTAACCCATTTTTATGCAGGTAATTCTTCCTCTTCATTTGAGGAATGTACAAAATAGCTTTAAACATTCTGTCTTGCTTGCGTTATGATAAATAGGCATAAAGCACCAAAAAAAAATTAAAGTCAATCATTTGTAAGTTTGTGCGTCGGGGCGTCGCCGATTGCTTCCATTTTTGCACGTGAATAGTAAAGTGTTTCGTAAAATAAATGTGGAAATTATCAGCATTCTAACTTTCATAATTTCTGAGTGACGAGCAAAGTCTCGGGCTCCTGTTCTGATCAATTTGGCCCATTTTCAATACCAACGTACGTGCCAAATCTTCCAATGTCTCTACCGAATTCGGAGCCGGAACACCTTCACTTTTGTGACAAGAAGGCTGCCGACAACAGCACAGACCACCACACAGACGCACAGACGTGCAGACATAGATTAATCAATTCAAAATTTCACGCTGATCAAGAACATATATACATGTGTTACATGTGTTACATGTGTTAGGTGTTATGTACATTGTAGTACAGAAAAAACACAAGGAGTATACCCCTATCTTACGGTGGTGGGTATAATAAAGTAAAGTGAAAAACTCATATCATCAAATGTATAGCAAGTAATTTAATAAATATCAAATCACTAGTTTCCAATTACAATTGAATGAATAAGAAACGTCGACAACTACAACTGTTACTACAACAATATCGTGGAAGTTAAGCTAAACGAATGAAACCTATTACTGTAGCTGTAATAATGTATCCAAAGAAATTTTCGATAAAATGCTGGTAGAAAGACGTTCAAAGTGTAGAGAGAAAATAGAGCCACAGAAAAGGATGGAAAGCGAAAGAGAGGGAAATAGGGCTAAAACGATATTGTTATGATGGAATTAACGCCCCGAGGTGATGATGACTTTGCACAATAAAGACGTTATCTGTGTACGGTCAAAGAAAATGAATGGCTGCCTGGTTTACCGGACAGCCGACGGAACGTTTTACTTTACTGCTGCATGTTTTGCTGCATGTACTTGATGTTAATGCAATGCATACATATGTGTCTCCCTATGTGTTCAGATATGAATATGCTTTTGAGTAGTTCGCTGGCAAAAATCCGTATACGAATATGCAGCTCATAAAGCAGTTTAGCTAATCGTAAAAGTATGCAAGTTTCTTCTTTTGCTTTTTAATTTTCCCTTTTTTTTATGTACGTTGTTGCTTGTGATGAGCGCGCGCGTTTGTTACGGCACGTTAAAAACTGAAGGCGCGAAATTAATGAATCATTCACACCTGCATGACGGATTGTATTGTGCATGGTATTCATTTATTGTTTACGGGGTTTGTGTAAATGAATATCTATCTCTTAGTGTCTTAGTCTCAGTCTCAGTCTCAGTCTCAGTCTCAGTCTCAGTCTCTATTTGACTCTCCTACATTCGCGTTCATACACGATCCACACGCAGATTTTTAGTCTATTAGAAGAAACTTCTAATCGGTGTCAGAGTGTAAGAATGTATGTAAAAATAATGTTTCACGCCTGCGTGCTTAAAAGGAGTTGCCATCTCATTTATTTGGCTGATATGTATATTACGGTGTATGTACAATGGCATATACACTTAAAAAAGAGACTCATTTTTATATATAGCATGCGCGCACAAGCCCATACACAAATAAATATATATATATATATTTCTAAAGGATACTTTATTATTCTTTCCTTTTCTTTTTGAGTCTTTGCATTTGTTTTTTAAGTTTTTAAGTTCTTGTGGCAAATTACTGCAACAAGTTAATGTCATGTAAAGTAAATGAATCCAGCGTGCGGTTGTTTGGAAGGGAGTACGCATATTATTGGGAAGTCAAGTACAAAAAGAAAATTAAGCATAAAAAGCCCTGCAGGATTCATTCACACATGTTATTAAACTGTAGCAGAAAGAAAAGTCATGAAATTTATTAAAATAATTTTGTTTTCCTTAAAAATGATGAGAATGAATTTACGAAGACAGTTTTAATATCCCCCTACATCTGAGTTAATTATGTAAAACGGGAGAAGAAAATATTTCGAAAGCGTTAAGGTAAACTTTATGTTATTCCCTCTTCATTGGAATCTCATTACTTGTCCGTCCGTCTAACCATACAAAAATCGCATAGTCTTTCTGGCACGTACTGCTTAGGTCCCTTTTGTATGTTTTCGATGTTTTCGTCAAACCGTCAAATAGCATAGCATTGAAGTAAAACTTTATCCCTTTATATCGAGGAAAGTTCGTTCATACAGCCCTCCTAATAAAAATTGATTTCTTTGCTTATCGCAAATGAGCGGCATAAAGTGGCATTGTACTTCTAGTTAATAAGATGAAATAATATGCACAATAGCTTTGTCTGCCGGTGACGAAATATATTCGTATGTTTAATAAAATAAAAACGCAACAACATCCAATAAATCGAATTTATGCGGAAACAGTTTATTGTAACTATAATGTGGGTAACATGTACTGATGAGCATACAAGAGAACAAGAGAACTATAACAATCGCAACGAAAATCATAATTTCCCGATGAAAACGTGCTGAAATCTTCGCTTGGTTTTGAAGATAATTTCATTTGTTCAAACTTGTTCAAATAAGCAAGCAAAATATGACGATTTTGAAAAGGAGTCTACGAAATTGAGCGAAGGATGCAGGATCTAAGCCTAAGCGTTTTATTTTAAATTGGGGTGCTTTAGGAACACGCCCAGTTTCTTATCGCTGACCCATTTAACGAAAAAGATCCACGGACTGACGCGTTGCTATTTACTAAGGAATAAGGCGCGGTGGGCAAAATATGCCTTTCTAATAGGTGACGTTTACAGTAACAAAATCTTGAAGATATTTTAAATTGTGCTTCTTTTAACATATATCTAAAGCAGAGATCAGCTTAACTTAAAGGAGATGTCTACGTTCCCGAGATGCTTCAAAAAAACAAAAAAAAAAAAAAAAAAAGAGTAGACTAAGTAAATTAAAGCCGGATTTTATCGCATGTAATAAAACGCTTCTGTCGGCCATTTTCTAATCTTTCTGATAGAAAATTTGTAAAATGTCACCTATGGTAAGTAATTCGTAATGACCGAAGCATTGCCCATGATTGCGCATAACTTAGAAAGAAAAAGAGAAAGACAGGCCTTTAGCTACGATAATCTTTATCCTGAAGGCACATCTTACGTATTTAGCTCTTTATTTATTTGTAATTTACGAGTTCGTTTGCAAGCTAGAAAATTGGATTTGTAAAAAAAGTTAGCGAAAGTACTTTGTATCCTTGACTTTCAGTACGCCGAAATAGTTGACTTAGAGTGGTCCAGCTATTGAACCGTCTGCCATTTCGATACGGCCATTTGTGAAAATGGGGAAACCGGAAGATTCACTAACGTTGTCCTTAGAGTCGTCCGTTTCTGAATCTGAATCGGAATCTGAATCTGAATCTGAATCTGAATCTGTTTCACTACTATCATCTTCACTTTCCGTTGCTGACAAGGCCGCGGCTCCGAGCGTTACTAACTTATTTTGCAATACTGTTCTGCTGAACTGTGAAGACAGTTGATAAGGTGTTAAGCCGCTAAAAGTTGTTATTTCCAAGTCAATTTCTTCACATTCATCCAATAAAAAATTGGCTAATAATTCGTTGCCGCTCTCGATAGCAATGTGTAAGGGTGTACGGCCGGATTTATATTCTCGGGAATTGATGTCAGCGCCATGCGAAGTAAGGAGACGTAAAATGTTTATAAAGCCCAATTTAGCGGTGAGATGAACGCAACCCTCACCGTTATAGTTCCGCATTTCTAAAACCTTTGAAATGCAAGTGGAAACGTTATGACAAACATGTTCGGGTGAAAACTCCGCAACTTCGTCTTCACTAAATGGTGCAATTATAGCAAGAACACTTTCTTCGACACCCGATCTACAGGCAAGATGTAAAGCCGTATTACCTTGACGATCACATATAGTAGGGCTAGCTCCTGCTAATAATAATGCCCTTAATATTTTTGGTCGCTGCGCAAGAGTGGCCAAATGTAGCGGTGTGCGACAATCATAGTTAAGTGTATCATAAAGGCAAGGATGAGGAGCAATAAATAGTAGCGTTTTAATCGTATTTACATCAACCGAAATGCAGGCCAAATGCAATTTGGTATTACCATCATCATTTTGTTGGTAAATTTCGCTCCAACTTGTTGAGGATTCCTCGTTGAGTGCTGCTTTTAAGACAGAATCATTTAAATGATATAAACCTGATGATTTTCCTTCACCGCTTTTGGATTGTTCGCCACTTATTTCCATTTCCTTACTTGGGCCGTCCGAGAAAAAGCCAGAATCACTCATAACTTTGGCGGCAAATTTCCGTTCGAGGTTTAAATTTTCTTCTTCATTCTCATCATCGCAACTCTCTTTGTTCACAAGGTGATTCACAATGTCCAAAGAGGAATCCGACGAGTCCGATACACAACCTGAATCAATGGTTTCGCTTTGAGACACTTCATCACTATTGTTAGAATCTTTAGCTTCTCGGTTTTGATTTCTTAAACTCATCTTGCAACTGTTGACGATTTCAAGGCAACGCTTATGAAAATTTGTTTTTCAAATTTCAATGCTGCAACAACCGATATCCGCAAAAATACTTGTATTGTTGAATATCAACTAAAATTTGATTTTGAAACTTTGCTATGTTGTTGAGTGAAGTACACTTCAACACCAAACCATGGAAATGGAATGAATGCTCGTTCACCTGCTCGTAATACAATAAAATTCTTAGAAATATTTATAAATGTATTTATACAGACGTTGCATAGTTCACAAGCAAGTATGCTGATGACTACATACTTTCCTTCGTTATGACACTTGCAGATTGAAATTTTCGCAATCGCAGGTATGTTCGACGTATGCCTCGACGTAAATTAAGGGTGAAAGATTACCCAGTTCGAATAATTAAACTTAACTGTAGATAAATGATAAGTGACGCACGCTTTTGAAAACTGTACAGAAAGTCATTTTCAGAAAATAAAAATACCCTACAACAAATTAACTTGGAAAGGTAAACTAAGCGTTGCCTTACCGCAATTGAATTTCCATTTTTTTTCTTTCTTAAATATGACGTATAATAAATTCAGTTTTTAAATTTTATCTTAAGTATTGTATAAAAAGATTTCATTAAAGTTCGTAAGCCTTTTATTGCATCGATTGATTCAGAATCACTTTCGAAAGCAAATTAATTTGTGTCCGTCTGACAGCGTTGTGTTCTTTTGTTCGAACTTCAGATAGCACACCTTTCTAAGATATTTTGATGAAATTTATTTGCGCCGACGTGTTTTGATCTAAACACGAACGCTATTGAAAGTGGTTCGGATCGGACCTCCTCTCACACAATACCTTACTTTGTTAAGTCGCTATTTGAAAAACCGTATTGCACAAAGTTGTGTAGAGTATCGAACGATGGACCTCGATCCACTATAGTGTTTCTACTTGTTTTCTCTTAAACACATTAAACGTACGAGGTATTTTCAAAATGTAAGGGCTTCGAAATCACCACTTATTTCCTATTAAAAAAGCGAAAAACGATGAAAACGATTTCGGTTTGAATGAAAAGTAGATCTTACTAATAATCTCTGAATGACAGTTGGTCATTTCATTTCAAATAAAGTATGAATATAATTCCATGTAAACAATAAAGAGATATATTTATAGCTTCAACTCATCTCGATTTGTTATGCGCCATTTGTAAAAAGATTATTGGCAGCATATTGAAATTTGTACATTTTAGCTTAGTTTCAAAGTTTTATGGCCAACGTCAAACCAAGGCGGTATGTTATACCACTCATCGTGTGTGCGACGGTTAGGCAAATTCGATTTTGAAACCTTAGATATATAGTATACAAGCACAACCTGCTAGAACGTGCTAACCAACTTAATGGAGACCTTCGGGCCTCGTGCCTAAGAAATTTTCTACAATTATCAATATTCAGATAATCAAACATCAAAATGGAAAATTTCTTCCAATCTGAATAAAATTATCTTCTTACATCCATCACCAAAGGATAAGGAGTGTATTCATTTTGTCAAAACGTTCGCAACGCCCAGAACGAAACTCCAGAGACCTCCCAAATTATATATATTCTTGATCAGCATCAAATTCTGAATCGATGTAAGCATGCATATCTGTGCGCCCGTGTAAGGTCGGTTTTAAACGTTCTCCTGACCCCCAAAATGAAGCTGTCGACTTGCAATATGGAAGAAACATTGGAAGTTTTTGCATGAAGGTTAGCATTAAAAATGAGCCAAATCTGTTAAAGAACACGCTCACAGTGCCACGTAATCTGAAAACACCTTTCTTCTTCAAAAGTGATAAAAAGATCATTTTTTGCTCACTACTCGTAAACTACAGCAGATCAATGTGTGCAAAAATTAGAACGTGTCTTCTATGGGGGACGCCATAGTACAAGAATGGGAACAATTAACCAGGCTGACCTAATAGCGCAGTCTGTCAACATTTAATTTTTTTCAGCACTTTTATAACCCGCAGAACAAGCTTCAAAAAACCGATAAAGTTTTCTTGCCAAATATCGAATTCGAAATGCACCTAAGCTCGCCGGTCTATTCGTCTTTCCATTTGTCCGTCTGCCCCAGTGTGCAGTATCTGTTGTAAACATTTTCACGCCAGCAAAAATGAAGATTTTGTCTACGAACTTGCAAAAGGATTTGGTAGTGACCTAACTTTTGAAAGGACACGGTTACAACGCCCAAAGGCCTGTGCAACAAAAAGTCTTAGTTCGAAAATAAATAAATATATAGCATTAGCAGATTCGCTCACGATCGCATATAATTCTCTGACTGGTTTTATTTGCATGCTCTTTTCCTCGTTCAAAACACGAAAGATCAATTTTTAGTATGACAACATGTACTACATGTTGCAAGTCGCCATACTTTCGACTCAGATAGGCCGAACAATTGATTTCAAAATTTGTTTAATTTCAGTCGTTTGCCAAGTTTATGATCTGTTGAAGTACGGGTTTTGTGTACATTTATTGCACATTGTCTGGCCATGTACAAATCAGTTCCGTGTAAATTACTCTGTTACAGGTAGGTATAGAGTCCATGTTGGGACAATAGGCACAGCTCTTTAATTTGAATGTATTTTATTATCGTTTGCTTTAATGTTTATTATCATACCTTGTAGATTAAAGAGTAAATTTTATTGTCATATCGGCAACTTTGTTGCTTGTACAAAAACAACATTTATTGTACAAAAAAAAAGGGAAGAGGAAAGAATTATATCCTATGAAGTTTAAAATACCATAGATATCGTAGCCTTGGTCAGATCGACGTATAACGAACGTAAAATTTTTGTTGTCCAATATTGCATTCGACAGGTGTGTTAGATTGCCGAAGAACGCGGTCTTCTAAACAAATCGCATGCTTTAAAAAAACTAAACACAAATTATATTCGATTCATGCTGCATCATCAACTCCTTGCTCGTGCTCGTGTACGTCATAGGCAGCTTTTGCTTTCTAAGGAAAGCATTCTTAGAAATTTAGGGAAATGAAAAAAAAATAACGATTTGATCCTGTTTATAAGATCACTGAAGCATATTCTTGTGCATCCTAAGTTAGACATCAGAAATTAGCGACGTATGAGTTAAGACGAACGTTTTCTGGCATTCACAGCTTCTTCTTACACCTTCACCAAAGGATGAGGGCACATTCGTTTTGTCAAAACGATTACAAGATCCAGCAGGAATCTTCTGGAGTATATATGGATTCTTGATGAACATTAAACTCTAAATTTATTTAACAATGTCCGCCTGTCCGTCTACCTGCTTGTTCAGTGTCTGTTGCAAATATTTTCCTGGCTGCAAAAAAGGGGCTATCGTCTTTAAATTTGGCAAAAACATTAGACATTCTAACTCCCAGATTCGGATTGAGAATGGACTAGACTGGTAAAAAGATATGCCCAAAGTGCTAAGTAAACTGAAAACATCCATGTTTTCCAAAGGGGAATAAATTGGTTTTTTGCTCATTATTCATAAACTACAGCAAATAAATGTACAAAAATTTGAACGCATATCCTTTGGGCGACGCTGTAGCTTTTATGCACAAAATTGGAAAAAATTGGCCAAGGCTACTAAATATTATAGCGTATCAAAATTTAATTGTTTTTTCAATAACGCGCTGAAACAAGCTCCAAACCTCCTATAAAGTAACGTAAACCTAAACATGTCTCCTATTCGTCTGTCCATCTGACTGTTAGTGCAACTTTGTAGTATTCGTT